>SMSR01015671.1:0-14982 GCA_019453355.1 Ceratina japonica | reverse complement strand
CTCGTTCTCATAGAGAAACGGTTCTCTACATGCAAACGCGTTTTACTCGTACGAATATATATATACATTTGTATATGTATATATATGAATGTGTGGGTGTATGTCGCGGGTTCGCCTCGATCCCCTTTGCTTATCATCGTCGAATTGCGATATATTCGACCGGATCGATGCGTCCCATCTCTTCGGATTGCCTATCGAGCATCCAGTGAATCCCGGCTCCCGATTCGCTGATATCCGCACGAACGTTCCCCCCCGCAGGCCCCCGGCGGCGGGCTGCGTGTGTGTGTGTGTGTGTGTGTGTGTGTTCGGGGGCCTCGGCTGTGAATAAATCGCCGAGACGGAGAGAGGTTTCGCGAGAGCGGGAGAGAGTGCGGGACGCGCGCGCGAGAATCATCGAAACGGCGACTTCGATCGCGGAGGAGTTTCGCTCTCTCCTCTCCTCGCTCTTGTTCCTGTTTTATTTAAAAAAAAAGCCCGGAGGCAGCGCGGAACGAAGTGGGCCATCTCCGGTGTCCTTTCAATTACTCGTATCTTCGTTGTCGGGTAAAAAAACTCGGAAGAGGAATAAAAAAAAAAATGAAGAGAGAAGGGACGCGGATCAAAATGGGTTGCGGCCGCGCGCGCACGCGCCCGACCACCGAAAGCCTATCTCCCGTCGCTCGGCCGACCGAAAACCGGACGATCGTTTAAGGTACTTCTCCACACATTCAAAGTACTGGACATCATTAGGAAAAAAATGTATTTGATTCTTGAGATAACGAAAAATATTATAGAATTTTTTACAACTCTGGTTAACGAACTCGTTTTCGAGAGAAAAATACTTAAAGTTGGTTCGTTTTATATGGTGTATTGTATGTAGTCGACGAGCACCAATAAATTGCAATCTAGTCTCTCTGAAAGGAACGACTACAACTCCAACATTTCCAATTTTTTTAAGATTCTGTTAAGTTAGTTCTCCACAAACTCAAACTACTGGACATCATTATGAAAAAAATGTATTTGATTCTTGAGATAACGAAAAATATTATAGAATTTTTTACGACTCCGATTATGGAACTCATTTTTGAGAATAAAATATTTAAAGTTGATTCGTTTTACATGGTGTATTGTACGCAGCGCACTATTATGTGTAATATTATTAATATATTACTGGACAAAAACATTGTAGATGTTAATGCAAAATTTAGGTCTAAAAGTTGCAGATTTCTACTTTATAATTATTGAATGGAAATGAGGGGTAGCTGAACTAATTTAAAAGATATTTAATGTTCAACGAATAAAAAACTATGATTTGATAAGCTCTTCCTTGTCTATCATATTAATGACTACGTGTGTCATTGTTACACACAAGCAACATAACATTATTTTAACATTGTTACCTTTATACTAATATCAACTAAAACAATATTAAAATTCATAAATAAATTTAATAAAAATAGTCCTGGTGGAAATATGCATGTCATGATTGGGCAGAAAATGTTAAAAAATTGCCATATATTACAAATTTTGTCAAAAATTCTCAAATTTTGTAATAATATCATAAATTTTGATAAATGTTCCAAAAGACGGTCAGAAAAGAACAGATTATGGCAAGAATTGACGAAATCTAATATAATATGTTGAATTCTGACATAATTTCTTCTCGAATATATATCATCAAATTCTGTGAAATTGTAACATGTTAAATTATGTCAGAATTCAACATATTATATTAGATTTCGTCAATTCTTCTTATAATCTGTTCTTTTCTGACCATCTTTTGAAACATTTACCAAAAATTATGATATTATTACAAAATTCTCAAATTTTTTACATAATTTGTAATATACGGCCATTTTTCAACATTTTCTGCCCAATTATAACATGCATATTTCCACCAAGGATTCTATACTAATCGAACAATGATTTTAAACATTTTGGATTTAAGTCTTTCACGGTCATTGTTTTTTCTCATAGCATTCATTTTCGGAAACCGTGTATTTTCAACATTTTATTTTGCACGCTCAATTGACTAGAGAGATCGTGGAGAACTACCTTAAATTGATTCGATTATGGCATTAGGATCGGAATAATCGCCGCTTAATATCGTCTATCTCGATTCATCGCCGTCGACCGATTCGAATTTAGCTCGGCTCTGTCGTCCCCGCCTTTTTTACCCTCTCAACCCTTCCGATCGACGCCGGGTTAATTATATCGTATCGTTATTTTTCTACGAGGATTCACGACTCAATAGTAATTCGTCCTCTTTTGTTCCCGACTATTTTTGGCCGTCGAGTTGAAATGCGTCAACACGCACGCGACACACGCCGGCATCATCCCCGTCCGCGCCGCAGCCGCAGGAAGTACGCGCGGACTCGGTCAATTCGAAAATCTACATTTGAATTCGGCTCGTCCGTTATCGGTAAACGGGATAATAACGACGCATTAATGACCCGGGCTTGTTAGGGCACAATTGACTCCTATTACATAATGTTCACGTTCGACGGTTTAGCGTGAACCCGGGGGAGGGAAGAGTGTCCTCAAATAATCCCGAAAGTCAGCCCGCACCGTGTCCTGCCTCGAAACCGTCATTCGCTAACCGTACACGTACCGCCTTTCGTCATTACGATTCTCGGCTCATCCACTTATCAGCGGTCGCCCGCTGCATATTCCGCCGATTCGATTCGTCCTCCACGGGACCATTAGCACAATTTAATAAACGATCGGTGAGACCCGACGTCGCCCCCGATTTACGTAGCGTTTATTTATTATGGATATTCACGCCCCCCAACATTTTTTATTATCGCGGTCCGTCTAGAGAAGAACCGAGTCGAAATCGAACGAAGGAAGAAAGCGAAGGACTCGTCTCGATCATCTCCCGCCGATTCATCAATTTTTCAAAGCCGTATCACATCACCTTTTCGCGGATTCCTTGCGATGATTCTCTCGCCCGAGACTCCATGCCTCCGTTTCCAATTCCGGATCGCGGTATAAATCTTTGAACGCGCCGGATCCGCGTATCGCGATGGCCAAATCTAATAATAATCCCGTGATCCGCTACGGGAAAACGCTCGTTACATATTGCAAACCGAGCCGATCCGTCACGTACGACTACTCCCGGACGAGTCAACGCGTCGCATTAAAAATGGACCCGGCTAATGTCGAACGTCCTCGTCCTAGCAGAAAACTAGTAAAGAGTCCCATGTAAACAACCCTTAACCCCTCGGGTACGGATTTATTTCAGAAAATGTTTGCATGTGGAACGGATATAATTTTTGGTTGCTGGGAGTTGTATGTCAAAGCAGTACGTTTTACGTAGGAATTTATTTGTTTCTAAAATATTGGTGATATATGTAGTATTAAGATGTCTTCAAGTAATTAGAATTGCAAAATAAAAATAAATGAATAACGACAAAATAAAACTAAATGAAATAAATTCAGAGAAAATTCTAGGGGAAGAAAGTGAATGACGTGTGTCAGACGTCAAATGTACTCAAGGGGTTAAGAGAGCTTATTGAAAGCTAATTACAAATTTGTAGAATTTATATGAAACAAAGCTCAGAGGCACAAGTATCTCAAACGATTTTGGGCCAATTTGAGAAAATATTTGCATGTGGAACGGGGATATAATTTTTGGTTGCTTGGAGTTGTATGTCAAAGCAGTACGTTTTACGTAAGAATTTATTTATTTCTAAAATATTGGTGATATATGTAGTATTAAGATGTCTTCAAATAATTAGAATTGCAAAACAAAAATAAATTAATAACAACAAAATAAAACTAAATGAAATAAATTCAGAGAAAATTCTAGGGGAAGAAAGTGAATGACGTGTGTCAGACGTCAAATGTACTCAAGTGGTTAAGAGAGCTTATTGAAAGCTAATTGCAAATTTGTAGAATTTATATGAAACAAAGCTCAGAGGCACAAGTACCTCAAACGATTTTGGGTCAATTTGAAGTACGGATTTATTTGAGAAAATATTTGCATGTGGAACGGATATAATTTTTGGTTGCTTGGAGTTGTACGTAAAAGCAGTACATTTTACGTAAGAATGTATTTGTTTCTAAAATATTGGTGACATATGTAGTATTAAGATGTCTTCAAGTAATTAGAATTACAAAACAAAAATAAATGAATAACAACAAAATAAAAGTAAATGAAATAAATTCAGAGAAAATTCTAGGAGAAAAAAGTGAATGACGTGTATCAGACGTCAAATGTACCGAAGGGGTTAATTCGCGAGCTAAGAAATCGCACGTGGCCATTTTCCGGAATAAAAATTGCGCGATTTGCGCGCATTTCGAGCGGACTATGTATTATATGTATATATATATATACGAACGATTTGACCCACCGTTTTCATCGACTGATTCAACTTCGTACACATCGGTGCAATTTGCAAATTAAGAGCCCCCCTTGGGCGCCCCTCCTCCACCCTGTCTCTCTTCCTCCCTGTTTTTCTCCTCTTCCCACGTCGCTCCTCGACAATTCTCTCATCGCCATCAACTATCCCCCCATCCTCCTCCTCCTCCTCTTCTTCTTCTTCCTCTATATTTTCGTTACCATTTTACAGAATCGTTAGGAAAGTTACAGACTCTCCTCTAAAACAACTTTTTACACTACGATGCGACGTGACACGCACAAACTACGTCCCGTGATGCCATAAACAACATTCTACGCAACGGTACAGTTCCATACAAGACTCGTCGGGTCAAATTTCAACTGTACAGCTAAATATAGATATATAATAATTAACTACTCGAGTCAAAAATGGGGAATGCTTCGTATGTGGGAAATTCGGACCGTTTTTGTTTTTGCACCTAACGCGAAAGTGGTACCAGGAATGTGTTCTGTGCGCACGCGTTACATGCGTCTCGTTGAAAAAGAAATTTGTCAAAACCGGAGCACAACTGAAAATAGACGTGACGTATTTATATATATATACGTTATCCTTATAGCCGTTTTCTTATTTCTAATTACGTAAATCTTTCACTATTCTTTTCTTTTTTTTTCTTTTATCTGCTCTTTTATTCTCACTGCACTTGTAAAGGCCCAATTGACTCGTGAAACAAATAAATAAATATATAAATAAATATATAAATGTAAATGTAATATATAAATGTTATATATATAAATGTAAACGTAATATATAAATGTTATATATATAAATGTATAGTATAACGAAGAATGGAGCCGTTGGATTTTTCCGTCGATCGCGAAACTTTCAACAGGCGCGTTTTCAAAGGGCCGCGGGTGAACGGGGCGAGATGATTGAAAATGCAACTTTGGGAGCGATTAGGCGAAGTGTACGGTCCGCGCGGCAATACCGAAACGCAGAGGACTTTGGGGGTGTTCGAGCTGGAAATAAAAAAAGAATAACTGGTGGGGTTAGGGTCGTGGGTTTGGTGGAAACGAAGAGAGAAATATATCTATATATATATATATATATGACGGTGTCGTGGGCGCGTGTGAAACTAATTGCCTAAATATGGCTGGATGAATATAATCGCGGACAGAAGCATAAAGAAGCCAAGCAATCAATTAGTGCGCGGCGCTACGTGCCGATGCTTTCTAGCATCCTGGTTATATATATATATATATACTTGTATACCATGTCAAATCGATTTATACGTGCTCGACGAACGGCCGAGTTAATTTACTCACAGACTCTGCGACAAGAACCGCGACAGTGCCATCTTGCCGATTGGATTATTTTTCAGGCCGTCGAACATTGCGGCTGAGATTTCCATATTCGATCGTCTGTGCAACTTTTCCCCTTGCGTTAACGCGAACCGGAGATCTACCGGGAGAGAGTTTATGGAATTACGAGCGCGTAAGCGCTTTCTCTATCCTCTCTCTCTCGCGGGGGTGGGCCGGGAGGCGCGGATTTTATCGACCGCCAACCGTTCGATCTCGTTCCCGGACTTCCCCTGATCGGCCGCCAATGAAAACGCCGCGCTCGATACTTCCGATCGATCGCCGATGCTTCTATCGATGATCGCCGCCCGCTGATGTCCTTCGAGGTTCTTCGGAGGCTCGATGGAAGATCGTTACAAGTCCTCTCGGCTGATCGTACAATTATGCGCTTCGCCCCCGTTTCCTGCTTCGATTCGGCGAGCCTCGGACGCGTCTCTCATCGAGTCGTATCGCATGATTCGATCGTGCCTCGGTTCCTCGACAACGATCTCCGCTTCTGTCGCGCTCGATCGCGATCCCCTTATTTTTCTCCCTCTCTCGGAGGCTCGATCTTATATCGCGGCTAAATCAATTCTCTTCCTTTCTCTTCTCTCTTCCCTTTGTCCTTCGTTATTTTACCTGGTCTCTCTCTCTCCGCGGCTGGAGCCTCGTTGTTCGTTTATTAGGATGCCAGCCCGGCGTTCGTTGTTAGAGACGCGCTCATCCACACCGTTCCTTAATTTCGAGTACTGTTCTTCTTAATTTGAGTACCGGCTCTTATTGTCAGAAAAGAAAGAGGGAGAACGTGGTACAATCGATCCCGCGATTTCACTGGGAGAACCCGAAACGGGATCGAGCAACGCGTCCGGGATCAAAAGATCGTCCTGTCGATAAAAAAAAAAAAAAAGAAAAGGATCCCAACCTAAAACGAGTTTAATCGATTCCCCAGGCGAATTAATTAATAATCGACGGGAGAGGCGACCTTTCCACTCGACGATCGACTCTCGGCAACGATTAAAAACGCGGATTCGGTTGTACGGAAAATAACAAGTACAATTACCGAGCAGTCGCAATAATTCGTCTTGATTCGATAACGCTTTAATTAATCGTAATTGGAATTGCTCGGTCCACTTGATTCCTCTCTCTCTCTCTCTCCCTCTTACTTTCTCCGCTCTCGGGCTTCCGTCCTCTCCCGCTCCTTCCTCGACGGCCGGTTCTCTCGTCTTTGAATAAATTCCTAACGTCGATCGTTCTCCTCGGGACTCGTTTCCGCTCGGCTCCTCGTCAACACACTCCGGTTACTCTTCCCCGGTACGATTCGTTCCTCAGGAGTTCGGTCAAAGCGAGACGTCAGTCCGTTTGATCCGCACGGCGAGAGATCGGCCGACCGAATGCGAGGTTGCGTAGTAAGTAAGTGCACTTTACTCTCTTTCTCTTCCGCTCGTTTCGACGGATCCGGCAACCGAGCGATGTACAAAGCGGGGAACGGGGCTGGAGGACGGAAGGAGAGACGGGCACAGAAAAAGAGAGAAATATATATAGAGAGAGAGACGGGAAACAGGAAATGTTTTAGCAGAGAACGAGGAGTCGACGGATACCGCGCGGCTACTTATCTCGAGGACACAGCATATCTATCCGAACGCGAAATCGACCGTGTGAGCGTCCCGGGTGTGCGAGGGTGGCTCGGTAACCGGTGAACCACGATCGGTCTCAACCGACGACGACGACGACGGCGGCGACTGATTCCTCGTCGACACGGAGGTGTACGGCCACCATCATCGGTCTTCAACGTTCTCGATCCACTTGTCTCTCGATCCACGATCACGTCCCGGCGGGGGGGTTTAACAAGGACAAGGACGACGGGGACGCCGTGGACGACGGCGGCGGCGGCTACGACGGTGACACACACCGGGGCTCGGCAGATAGAGAATTTTAACGGCGAACCGGACAGTATTCAGTCGGAGGGCAAGGTGTCTCGCTCGGAGTCGGTTCGAATATTGCGAATGGAACGAGCGTCGGACGAATCGATCAAACGTGTATGTTATACGTTTCGGTCTAACCGAACGGACGAGCCGTTTGCTAAACGCGAACTACCTCTCTCCTCTGTGGTATGACCTACTCGGTACACTGCTCTCAGCTGCTTTCAACCCCCGGAATCCTACCGCTACCCCTATGACCGGCCCCCACCCGCTCCCGTCCTTCTCCTACCCGTCCGCCCGTCCCTCGCCCCGTTCTCCCGTGCCTACCCCCGTTTCGCCCGCTCTTCCACCACTCTGCGCCCGCCGCCCCTCGCCGCTCGGTACCCCCTCTCGCCCCTCGGCCGCCGTTCCGTGTGGCTTTCGCCGTCCCTAGCCCGCCAGGACCAGTTATATACCTCCGTCCTGCTGCCCAGCCGTTTCGACCACCCTTTACCGACCGATCCTACGTCGCCAACGTGTATGCCCTTGCTTCTCGCTTTTCGACCCCGCGCTGCCTTCCCCCCTCCCCCCACGTCACCCCTTTTCTCTTCCGTTTCATATTTCTCCGAGAGGACGTTCGTCGCGTCGCTATCGCGTCACGCTTTTCGATCCGCGGAAATCCATCTGTTCCTCCTCCGGCCCGCTTGTCCGCGCGACGCCACCGAAAGTGCTCCGGGCCAGCTATAGATTAGAAATCAACGTCGGCGTCGAACAAAAAAAAGAAAAAGAAGAGTCGTCTGGTTGTTACCATTAGAATCGCGCGTGACGGAGTTCATCGCGTCCAGAATCCAGGAACTGGAGTCCCTCGATATCCTTTTATCCTGAACCTTCGACGGAGCTTCGATTACGTGTTTATTAGTCCCCCTTCTCGCTACCGGCGGTGATTAGCGAGTGACCTACATAAGTTTAAGATTCGCTTATGGCGCCGCGCGGGATATATTGTTTCATTTAACCGGCGAACATAAATGCATCCTTAATCGCGGCAATTCAGATCGCGCCGTCTATTTCATTTTCTCCCACTATCGGTTTCCTCGGTCTGTAATTTTTTTACCCCTTTCAAGGTTCCCGAGGTTTTTTCCCCACGTGCCGTTATCCGATCTCGTAATCAAATTTTTCCCCCGATCCAATGAGTCGTCATTACCAGGCCTGAGGTTCAATTAAAAGTTATCAGCCGCGGTATAAAAAGCCGGTGTACAATGGGCCGGCCCGTATTCAAATCCACGTTTATTACGTCTCTACCCCCACGTTCGGATATTCTAATATTTCGTCGTTCCATTTCAACGTTTCATAGCTACGTACGATATATATACGTATTCAATGTACAATGCATTATTGTACGTTCCAACGTCCGGTCAAACGAATTCTAATCATAGCAATTCGATCCGGAGATAACGGGGCGCATTGTACGCGTTGCTATCGGCAATAACGAATATATAATGTATATATATTATGTATAATAATGATTGTGATATAATGTATATGTGTATGTGTTTATATACAATATAATAATAATGATATATATTTATATATAATAATACTAATAATAATAATGAAATATATTTATATATAATAATAATAATAATAATGAAATATATTTATATATAATAATAATAATAATGATATATACATATTTATATATAATAATAATAAAAATGAAATATATTTATATATAATAATAATAATAATGATATATATTTATATATAATAATAATAATAATGATATATATTTATATATAATAATAATAATAATATATAAATAATAATAAACCCCTTTGGTACACAGATCACAATTATAACATCATCATGTGTAAATTGAATATCCTATCTCTTGAAAGTAGAAGAATATTTTAATTAATAAAAATTTCATATAAATAAACTTTTCATAATAATTTATTAATTAAAATAAATCCCTAATATTTTAATTAATAAAAATTTCATATCTCTGAAATAATATTCCTGAGAAATCTGATAAATAATAATATTGACTCTCCGATGCTTTTGAACCAAAATCAATCATGAATGAAAAAAAATGAATGAAAGAAATGAATGAATCAAATGAATGAAAAAAGAATGATGAATCAAGCTGAATGCCCCATTGCGTTGTCTTAGGCCTACCACTACTTTCTACCAAGAAAGATTTCAATCCAGATTTGGGCAAGCAAATGTAATGGCAATGATTACCTCCAAAGCTAATAGACTCAGTCATTTATTTGACATCTTTAACGATTCCGTTCCTGTCATAAGACGTAAGCTACGTGATCATTTCTTCTCATTATAATTTTATTATCTTCCTTTTTGTTATCTACTCATGGAGCTCCCTTATCTTATTTATGTCATCCCTACTGCTCAAATCATTATCTTTTGTACTTTAAAGGGTTTCCTAACCCGTTTAATAAATAAATAAATAAATAAATAAATAAATAAATAATAATGATGATGATAATAATAAGTAATTGAATATAAAAATATGGGAGACAGTGGAGGGAGCGTTTCGGGGTTCGGCCGGTGACGTCACGGTATAAATTAACTTAGTACAACGTCGCCTTAATGTATCTGTCAGGCGCATTGCATGATATAGCGCCATCGCTTATCTACCGGGAGCAAAGATCAGAATCTTCTCGGTTTCCCCTTTGTACAACGCGAAACAAGGATAAGTAACATAAGCTACGGATATATATGNGCGTTTCGGGGTTCGGCCGGTGACGTCACGGTATAAATTAACTTAGTACAACGTCGCCTTAATGTATCTGTCAGGCGCATTGCATGATATAGCGCCATCGCTTATCTACCGGGAGCAAAGATCAGAATCTTCTCGGTTTCCCCTTTGTACAACGCGAAACAAGGATAAGTAACATAAGCTACGGATATATATGTATATACTTAGCGGTGATACAGAAGAAAGTCGGGTTACGTATGCATGCAACGTAACAAGTGGCATATCTGTTGCGTTTCGTCGATTTAAGTGCTACGAAACAGCAGAGCTACTTGGCAACGTTCCAATTGGCACCTCATCGGATATTACACGATTTATAACGCGTCACCTCTTCAGTTTCTCGTCGTTCGCGATTTTTTACCGGGTTTATCGGTCGATCGAGTTCTAGAGACACCCGGCCACTTATTCCGCCACTCGTTAGCTATGATAACGATGACCCGATCGATGACACCGGGGTTTCCCTCAAAGGAAACGATCTAAGAGATCGAATCTTCGACAACGAACTCGATCTAGTTGTTCTATCGTTCCTGAAGTGCCTGAAAAACTATTTGGTACCCNTCAAAGGAAACGATCTAAGAGATCGAATCTTCGACAACGAACTCGATCTATGTTGTTCTATTATTCCTGAAGTGCCTGAAAAACTATTTGGTACCCTGACGCGCAAGGCAGTACTTACATTTTGATATTTCTAAAAAAAAAAAATCATTTTAAGTCCCACGACACGTGAGAATTAATGAATCATGCGAATTACAGCTTCTGTTAGAGAAAATCGAGTTTTATAATCGGTTCGTTTGTGGAATTGAAGAAGATACGTCTCCGTTAACACGTCGTTTCGACGATGCGCGCGTGCTCCGAGGCGTGAAGTAGAAAATTGCGCTAATGTCACGTTCGATCGTTTGCATGTTCCTCGATCGAGGCTTATTGCCGATAAAACGCAACGACTCAGCCTCGCCAGACCGCGATTCTTAATCGAGGATAAGAGAAAACAGGATTGTAACGAGACGCTATAAAGACGGAAATCGATCGATTTCCGCGTCGTCGCGATCGACCGTGTCCGAATCATCCTTAGCGAACTGCGTTTGAACATCAGGCAGCTGGAGGGGATTATTGATCGTTGTTGCGAAACAGAGTCGTGGAAGGGGAGGTCGATCGATTGTTCGAATTCGAATTGCTAGGAGAACGCGGCGATTCGAGCGGGATACCCCGTCGTCGGTAAGCCCGCGGCTCCTGTTGTATATCTCCACCGATTAGAACCATTTCAGTCGGTAATAAACAACCGGCGATAAAGCACGACCTGCTCTACCGTCACTGTAATCGATCCTCGCATCGGCAACAACTTGCCACGGTCTAGTGATGGGCACGATCGAGTAAAAATTATCAATTTAGTTGATAGTAACCAAGGGTACTTTTAGTCGACTGATTTTTTTTATTTATCGATTATATTGAACAATATTATATACTTCTACTATCATATAGTATGATATATTATCGTACACTGTCATATATTATCATATCCTGTCATATACTATCATATACTATCATATACTATCATATACTATCTTATTATCATATACTATCATACTATCTTATTATCATACACTATCATACTATCACATATTATCATATACTATCATATACTGTCATACTAGATTGAGAAAACAGTGATCTGACGATTAGCAAAAATTGAAATGTAGTACCAAAAAAATACTTTCTTTGAGTAATAAATACGTTCCTTCTGTATCTATTACAAATCTATATAGTAATTTCTACACAGTAATAATAATTTCTATCCACAGTTACTAATTTTTACTATCCCTGGTTAATGATTTCTAATATTCAGTCTCTACATTTTCCTTATGTTACTTTACTTTATATTACTGCACGCGATTTATATTATTTCATATATAGATTAAAGATTTTATTATATAATTCGGTAATTTCCTTTGAGTCCAATAATTAAAAATTATCCTAAGCGTACAGACGAATTTTTCCTTAAAGTTTAGGAATCATTAATTAAATCCAATCATGTTTCAAGATTACTATTCAAATATAGTCATTTCTGCTTAAGGATGTTCTGGATGTATATAAAAACGTTCAGAAATTCTTGAAACGTTAACAAAGCATAGTTTTTACTATATTAAAGCAATTATCAAAGTTTGGGTTCGATTCACTTCATCGTTTAAAAATTATAGCAATTTGAAGTTTGCACATTTTAACACGACTTCTTATGGAGAATTCATAAAATTCCACTTCAAATCCTATTTAAGGAGGTTCATCTGATTTGGTATTAACAAACAAATTGTAATAAAAGAATTAATATAAGCTTCTTAACATTGAGAAAGTCACCTCATAAATTTTTGTCTGGTTTGGATACTTAAATAATGAGATATTAATAAAATAATTTTTTACGCTTTAACACAGAATCTTATGGGCAGACCGATTTTTTTAGCCTTCTTATTTAAAATGCATAACAATTGACAAACAGTTGTCATTGAAACTTTTATAAATAGTAGACTGATATCTAAGGAACAGTTTGAAAGCTCGTTGAAATTAATTAGGTACCTGTAATATTTATTATTAATAAATTTTCTCCTCGAAACTGCTGTTTTTGACTAGATAACCTTAAACCTTGAAAAACCTTGCCAGAAACTTCAATTTTTTTTTATATATAGTAAACACTATGTAATTAATTAATACACAAAATTTATTAATGTTCGCTGAACAGTTAAAAAAAAAACATTATTATAAACTACTACAAAATGTCATCAGAATATAATTTTATACAAACTTGAGATGTTTATTAGTAATTATAAATATTGCTTTCTGAAGTATTTTTGTTCTATTTAAATATTTATTTTTTACTTTTTATTATGTAATTGTCTATATTCAACATCACCAATTTATTTTCTTCAAGTTGAAATCAGAGGGTACAGTCATTCATCAAAAGTCCCTTAGAATCTTTTCTAATATTAAGGAAACTTGATTAAAAAGCCAGTATGATTTAATTCACTAATTAAACAAAAGCTTTCGGGATTAATCTATATTTCTAATACAAAATATACATCATAAATAGCCTTCATTGCCAATATATTGACGAATTTCGAATTTTATGTACTTTTGTCTCCGATTGTACCTCCAGAACATCCTTAAAGTTTAGCAATCATTAATTAAATCCAACCACGTTTCAAGATTACTATTCAAATATAATAATTTTCACTTAAATGTACAATAAATATTGCTAGAATTTTGTGGTTTCGTTTTTCTCATTATATCATATGCTATTTTGCATACTATCGACTAAATAATCGACAGTATTACCCAATTAATTACTAAATACTCGATAGTTGAAATTACTCAATAGTGCCCATCACTACCTCAGTTCCTCCCAGCCTCTCGATCTCTTCTTTACTGCCGCCCCCATCCCTTCCGCTCTCCCGTTTAATCGCCGGCATTAAAAATCCGTTACTGCTTCCGGGTTTACCGAGATAGCTTCCGGTAACGGAATATAAATTTGACCCGGCGTCGTTTACGACGTCGTTCGACAAACCAAGTAGAGGATAAATGATCGTCGAGTTCTCTGCTTACCCGAAAGACTTGGTGCTGATCAACGGAGTCCTGAGATTCAACAGCCCGTTCTTCTTCGTCTTCCGCTCGTCGCCGTATCCGTTAACGTGGCCCTCTCGTTCTGCCAGGTTCTCGTTCCGTTGCTTGGACTTCTTCGCGCGGAGATACAACCAAGCGGCGACGCCGAGGACCACCAAAACGGCGAACCCGGCGAGCGTCCCGAAGATCGCCGTCAGAATTATGTCCTTCCGCTCCATCTCGACCTTTAATAATAGAGAACGTACGTTTGTTTAGCCCGCGACAGAAGTAATTTATACAGTAGAAACGAACTCCCGAAGTTGCCACTCCGGCAATTTACTCGGGAACGGAACTCGGCAATAACGCTTATCGAAACGCGTCTAATTGCTGGCGAGCGGCTTTCAGCGCGCGAAAACTACCGGGTATCGACAAACGCGATTAGTAATCGCGTATTCGTGGAAACGGGCGGGTCGGCGAAGTCGGAGCGGAGCAGCGGAAAAGGAAAACGGGATATCGGTATTAAAAATAAAATCGTCTTCCCTTCTCTCGCACGTTTCCCGTCGTTCCTACGACGGACGACGACGACGACGGGGTGTCGACGTGGAGGACGAGCCAGAAATAAACGACAACGGTAATCAATTCCTTTGCGACCGTGTCCACCGTCGGGAGATCACCCTTCCGAGCCATTACCAACCCCCTTCTTCCTCCCCCGCGTTTCATCCGCCCCGAGACGGTTTGAAACTTATCCCAATTGGATCGGCCGGAGTCCGTCATCGTTATATACGCGGCGCGGCGTAAACGAGACGGAACGATTATCGCCGCGGGAAAATATTACGTATATTCCTTCCGGCTAATCAATACCCTGGAGACTTCTCGCCCTCCTTGCCTTCTCTTTCCTCTATTTTTATTATACCCTCGGCCGCCCACTGTCTCTCTCCTCCACTTCGTACGCCCCCCGTTCCGTTCCCCCCTTTTTTTTATTACCACCCCGTAAATATAATTCCCGTCCCAGCGAGCGGGACGCGTGATTACATTGCTTGTTACGTACGTACGTAAGGTAAGTAAACAGGCAT
>SMSR01015670.1:26576-58586 GCA_019453355.1 Ceratina japonica | reverse complement strand
AGAATTTTTCACCTAAAAATCTAATCCAGTTTCCAACTATTATACAAAATTAGAAGCTAAAAGAATTTCCACTCTAACTAATAACGTTGACATAATTTAATGGATCATATTGTAATTTATGTATCACGTACGAAACGCGGAGGTTTTGAATAATCACGCGTTACACTAGCTGCGCAAATTGTCGGTCGGCAGCAAATTGGACGCGATGGAAACAACGTAAACGCGTTCGCCGCCGCTACCGTTCGCTCTGTATATTTCCCGAGCTCCGGCACACGGAAATCGTCTCCCGACTATTTAATCGACGAATATATCGGTCGTTCCGATGCTCCGACATCATCGCATCTCGGCCGGCTGATCACGGTCAACACTGCGAACTCGTTGCGTCCATTAATCATACTCGGCCCGGCTCGGTTCGCTGGCGTTACACCGCTCCAACAACTATACAAAACCGATATTCTTCACGTGATTGATCAAAGTATTTTCTAACAGCCTTTGACGCGTTCCAAATTGTTCACACACGTTATCTTTCATTTTAAGAATTTTAGACAACCGTGGAATAAAATACTTTACAAAGAATTTATGATATTTTCGGAATAAATTTATATTTTGGATTAAATATTTTGCTGATGATTTGCATTTATGTAAAGTTAAGAGGTTTACCATTGTTATGATTATTCTAGATTTATTAGCACGATTATTATGCGTCTTATCGTGACAATTGTAATGATCATGATAGTGCATTGCAGTTGCCATAAGATTTATTACAGAGATTATGCTCATTAATTACAAATAATTATGCCGTCGCAGAGACGATCATTCTAATCATTCCTAATACAGATTCTAATACGAGTCCTCACGATTTCTTTCATTTTTCTATAAAATTTCGATTTCTACGCCTAAACCAGGAGATAGAGAAATTCTGGGACTAAATGAAAATTTCAGGCGGACGGTTTTGAGTTAACGAGCGGGTGACGTCGGTAAAAATCGCGAGGGCAGTTAGCGGCAATTAATTGTCTCCACGTAGAACGCACGCGGCGCACGTTTTACTGACTCCCGCGAAGCGCGCCGGCAACAGAGGCCGAAACTCGCCGCGGCTAATCCAGAAAGCGCGGGACAGTTTTAGTTTTCCACTGAATAATACATAAACCGCTTTTAAAATCAAAAAGTTCCGGGCGACCCGGTTCCCCTGGTCCGTCCCCTACGTCGCCCGGCCGGCCGCGTTTTTCGTCCCCGCGTGAATACGTAGGAACACGCGCAGCTGCCCCGGCTCTGCGTGTCCGCCCTTCTTCCCGTCTCTTTCGCGGACACCTCGCCTGTTTTTCCACCCGCCGCCTGTCATTTCCCCGTAACGAGCCCCGGTTATCCTTTGCCTCGCCGTGTACCACTGCTAACTCAATTGCTTTGAGTTTACCCGCGCCCGGCGTCGTCTCCTAACCGCGACGGATAAATACGGACTCCTGGCTGCATCGTTCTGCAGTACGAATAGGAAAATGGTATTGCAAATTCGTAATTGCAATTACAAGAGAATTGTAAATTCCGTTGCCTTATGTGAGTCATAGAAGGGACATTGAAAAATATTTTGTGTAGGATTTTGATCCTTGAGTATTTTATTGAAGAGTAATCAAGAAAAATGTTTGTTGCAAACTTTTTTTTTATTGTAGCGAATAATGTTTCAGGTAAAAGTTGTAGCTTTAATTGAGGGATATAAAAAAGGTCCTATACAATTTTCTTCTAACTTCATTTATTAAAGAGTAATTGGCGATGGAGGAAGTAATTAATCGATTACTCCTGAAGTGTTCGAGATAGGAGAAAATTTTATACAACCTTTTTTCCAGGTAATAGCAATATCTACAACTTTTATTTGAAGCATTTTTCAAAATTCCGTAAAAAAGAATTTTTCAATTTTCCTGAGATTTTTCCAAGGGGTACCCCTTCAAATTCTTCGAAATTCTCGTTTTTCTTCAATTACTCCTAAACCATGGCACCTCCGGAAAAATTGCATAAGACCTTATTTGTAGCTAGTAACAAGAGCTATAACTTTCGTCTGAAACATTTTTCGCTAGCATCAATAGTTTACGAGTATTTTGCAATAAACTGTTTTATCGTTTTCTGTAAAATACTCGTAAACTATCGACGCTAGCAAAAAAAGTTTCAGACAAAAGTTGTAGCTCTAGTCGTCAGCTACAAAAAAGGTATAATGCAATTTTCCTGTAGGTTCAAAGGTTTAGAAGTAATTGAGGAAAAACGAAATTTGTCGCCAAAAGTTCACTGTTCCGACGATGGGACGATCGAATTTTGTCAGTACCCATAAAATCCCGATTAATCAAATTTAACTCTTCAAATACCAAAGTTAGAAGGAAAAGGCATAGAACCTTTCTTGTAGAGACCATCAAATCCTACAACTTCTATATAAAAACTTTTTCGCTATCATCAATATTTAATAAACAAAATTGTTTATTGTCAAGACTTTTCCTTCACGCAAAGATCTGCAATAAATTTCTTTCTCCTTTCGCGTCCGGCACGATTCATCGTAAGTAACGACCAGCAGACCGTGGAGAAAGTCCATGTAAATCGATCGGGTCCGCCGGTTCGCTCGCATCTCACGGCTCATCGTAATTGCAAGCAGTCCGCGAGGACCAATTAAGAGAGACCGGGAGAGGATCCACGGGGAAAGTTTTTCCTTGTTATATATACTTACGTGTCTGGTTCTCACGCACCCGTTTCTTGCACAGGCTCGTTCATTTCGATCTCAGTACGTGACCCAATCTCTTCCTCGTTCCAAGCGTTTTTCGGCCACGGCCCCTCCCTCCGCAGCATCCGCTGCTTCTTCTACGCTTCTGGCGATTGCAATTCACCCTTTACTACACATAGTTCACGAATTTCATAAAAAACCAGTAGAACAATGTTATACACTTGATTTTGGATTTAAGGCTTTCACGGTCATTGTTTATTCTGCTAGCATTCATTTTCCGGATTGAAACCGTGTATTCTGACAATTTATATGCCGACGGCGGAAATCCGGCTTTCAATCCGGAAAATGAATGCTATCACAATGTTATACACTTATTTTTTAGCAAGTATACCTAATTTTAAATAGGATCGTCGGACCATAGCTAATTTGGTAGTTACATTTCCCTAAGCAGATATGAAAAGGACGAGGATGATTTTTCGTAGAACCGCACATTGTACGGGGCACAAACGCCGTGGCACTATTCATGCTTCTTAATATTGTAATAAGGGCTCAGGGTACGAAGGCGCGTACCGTGGAGAGAGGAGAAATCATGGTGGCTGAGTAGTACTATGACGTCGTAGAGAGGAAAGGCAATTGCGGCAGCTTGCGAGAAATTACAGGCGGAGACGTCGACGAGCCCGGGGTGGGAGGGCACGGCACGTGGTCTTCTAAAAAACTTGCGCGAAATTAGATTTTAAATTCCTGGCGGCGCGGCGCCTCGCCCCGAATTACAGAGGTAAAATAGAAAAAGCGAGGGCGAGCCTTAAGCAGATGCACCGATTCTCCCCGGCGTTATGGCACCCCCAGCCNAAAATGAATGCTATCACAATGTTATACACTTATTTTTTAGCAAGTATACCTAATTTTAAATAGGATCGTCGGACCATAGCTAATTTGGTAGTTACATTTCCCTAAGCAGATATGAAAAGGACGAGGATGATTTTTCGTAGAACCGCACATTGTACGGGGCACAAACGCCGTGGCACTATTCATGCTTCTTAATATTGTAATAAGGGCTCAGGGTACGAAGGCGCGTACCGTGGAGAGAGGAGAAATCATGGTGGCTGAGTAGTACTATGACGTCGTAGAGAGGAAAGGCAATTGCGGCAGCTTGCGAGAAATTACAGGCGGAGACGTCGACGAGCACGGGGTGGGAGGGTACGGCACGTGGTCTTCTAAAAAACTTGCGCGAAATTAGATTTTAAATTCCTGGCGGCGCGGCGCCTCGCCCCGAATTACAGAGGGAAAATAGAAAAAGCGAGGGCGAGCCTTAAGCAGATGCACCGATTCTCCCCGGCGTTATGGCACCCCCAGCCTTCGCCCGGAGGGTGAGAAATCGAGGGTTGGGGGGGAAAGAACCGGATCGAACGTCTTCTCGACTTTATTTCAAGGATACTCTTCGATTTCCGCGTGTTATCCTTGTAATGCTTGCAAATGGAAATCAGCAGCTTCGAATTGAAGCGTCAGGGTGCCCCTCCGGGTTTGGGAATCGCTCGGAAGAAGGTCCCTACTCTTCGAATCTGACAGATTTCGCGCGAGGTCGGGATTTCTTTTTACCGATTCAGAGGAGGATGATTTAAAGTGCGACGAAATTGAAGAAAAAATTTGAAGTCCTTGGATCAAAGTTAATATAATTAATTCTGAAGGGATGCATGATGTAAAAATAAAGGGTGTGTTCTTGTGGATCCTTCCAGATCAGCCTACACTGTTAAAAATATCATTAAACTTAATGCACTTTTCATGAAAAGTAATACATTAAATTTAAGTTTATAACTTTAATGAATTTTGAAAAAAATTGAATTTAGCGTTCATGAAAATTAGTATTCCGCAATGAATATTAAATGAAACATTTTTAACAGTGTACTTAATCAGACTANAATTTAAGTTTCTCGTACATTAAAAACATATTAATGCAAATTTACCATAAATTTAATAAATTTTGAAGAAAATTGAATTTAGCGTTCATGAAAATTAGTATTCCGCAATGAATATTTAATGAAACATTTTTAACAGTGTACTTAATCAGACTACTTGAATTTGAATTGAATTGTTCTGAACTTGTCTAAATAAACATAAGTGCGCGTTTTTATCCTGACTTCCGGTTTTGCCAGAAATTCACAGCTGGTTATCTGATCCTATATCTTCAAATCTAGAAGCAATACATTAAAAAATTGGAAATCGATTCCACGTGATCATTTCTTACTCTTATACTTTAGTAAATGCTTCGGGATTAAATACAACAATGTCTTTGAGTTCTTTTCTCCATCTCTCTAATTCAGATTCCGGTCGGGTCCCTAAATTTCAAGAATCCTTTCCGCGCCCATTCCCCCTCGGGCTCGAGATTTACCACCAAACTTTTATTGCGTCGTTTGATTTACACCAACGATAACTCTAACCCTGCGATCGTCCCTCGGCCGTTTTCTATTCCCTCCGGGAGTCCCCCGGTCGCGAAAAGAATGCCAACGAAAAACTGTAGTAGGAGAAAAACTTTCTCCACCGCGAGAAGTAACCGAGAGAGTGTCTCGCTCGCGTTAATCGTGAACCGCGCGCGTAAATTCCGCGCCGCTCCGTAATTCAACGGTCCGCGCGCGGTTCCCCGCGTGCGCACGCACTCACGCACGCACGCAACGGTATGCGCGACACTGCAGGTGGGCTCGGTTAAATTATGCAAATCGGAGAGTGAAACGATTTCGTCGGGGCGACCGCGCGCGCATTACCGACGTTCCTACGCGCTCGCCCGTCGACGATTATGTCCCGCGGAACAACCGGTCCTCCTGATCGGCCGGTTCCGGCTAGGAAATCGAAAATTCCGTTTTTCCAGACGGGGGACCGTTTTATACACCGGCGCCGTTTCTCCCTATCGGACACCGGGAATTTGTACCGGGCCGATAATCTCGTTAAGCCGGATTCACAGGCCACGCTCGAATTCGCGAAATTGCACGCGATTCAATCCCCTGTTCCACTGGTCCGTGGCGGCGGCCTGTAGTTGCGCGGACCCGGTTACGAAACAAATTGGATCGCACCCCTGTCTAATTTGGAGCCTCCACGCATTATCGCGGCCGGCGCACACCTGGAACGTTCGCCATATATCGCCCAGACCGGAGACTAGAGATACACTGCCCTTTGCGTAATCGCCGCTGGCTCGATTAAGTGAACGCAGTGTACAATTTTGCCAACGTGCCGTTACCGTTGCTCGCGACGATTCCCGTTAGAAACGGTCGTAAAGTAATCTTCGGGTAATATAATTCTGTCGCGGTTTGAGACACGAGNGGAAATCGATTCCACGTGATCATTTCTTACTCTTATACTTTAGTAAATGCTTCGGGATTAAATACAACAATGTCTTTGAGTTCTTTTCTCCATCTCTCTAATTCAGATTCCGGTCGGGTCCCTAAATTTCAAGAATCCTTTCCGCGCCCATTCCCCCTCGGGCTCGAGATTTACCACCAAACTTTTATTGCGTCGTTTGATTTACACCAACGATAACTCTAACCCTGCGATCGTCCCTCGGCCGTTTTCTATTCCCTCCGGGAGTCCCCCGGTCGCGAAAAGAATGCCAACGAAAAACTGTAGTAGGAGAAAAACTTTCTCCACCGCGAGAAGTAACCGAGAGAGTGTCTCGCTCGCGTTAATCGTGAACCGCGCGCGTAAATTCCGCGCCGCTCCGTAATTCAACGGTCCGCGCGCGGTTCCCCGCGTGCGCACGCACTCACGCACGCACGCAACGGTATGCGCGACACTGCAGGTGGGCTCGGTTAAATTATGCAAATCGGAGAGTGAAACGATTTCGTCGGGGCGACCGCGCGCGCATTACCGACGTTCCTACGCGCTCGCCCGTCGACGATTATGTCCCGCGGAACAACCGGTCCTCCTGATCGGCCGGTTCCGGCTAGGAAATCGAAAATTCCGTTTTTCCAGACGGGGGACCGTTTTATACACCGGCGCCGTTTCTCCCTATCGGACACCGGGAATTTGTACCGGGCCGATAATCTCGTTAAGCCGGATTCACAGGCCACGCTCGAATTCGCGAAATTGCACGCGATTCAATCCCCTGTTCCACTGGTCCGTGGCGGCGGCCTGTAGTTGCGCGGACCCGGTTACGAAACAAATTGGATCGCACCCCTGTCTAATTTGGAGCCTCCACGCATTATCGCGGCCGGCGCACACCTGGAACGTTCGCCATATATCGCCCAGACCGGAGACTAGAGATACACTGCCCTTTGCGTAATCGCCGCTGGCTCGATTAAGTGAACGCAGTGTACAATTTTGCCAACGTGCCGTTACCGTTGCTCGCGACGATTCCCGTTAGAAACGGTCGTAAAGTAATCTTCGGGTAATATAATTCTGTCGCGGTTTGAGACACGAGAGGAAAACGAACAGGGAAGGACCACTCGCGTGTAAATTATAATATTGAGTCAAAAAGAAAACATGAATTTCTTCCAACTCCTTCTTCTTGATAAGTTCAAGTTAATCACATTCTTTTGATACTGATTGATTATTGNATTGATTGATTATTCTAGTACTCTTGTTTTGTTGTTTAATGTGAATGTTCTCCCTAATTACCGACACACACGAATTTTTGTTAAACGTTAAGACGGTGTCCTCTTCATGTTCCAATAAAACTCATTTAATTATTCTTTGCACAACTACGCGTCAACCTTAATCATTAAAATAACAACATATAATAATATAATTTTATAATTACACGAAATACATGCGGAAAATCATGACTGACCATTTGATTCATGTTTGAAAGTCCGCGAATTCTTAGTATAATTCGTGTGCAATGTATAAGAGAGGGATTTGACACCGGGGATAAAATATTGTTTTATCTTTATTTACTTCGAGCCGTTAAATATTTTCTCAGCGTTTCCGCGTTATTCTTTCGTTCGCGTGCATTGTAGCACGTTTATCCACGAGCGTCAAATATTGAACCTCGTCCAAGAGGGTGTGCCTGTTTCGCGCGAAGCTCGCAGCCCCACCAGCACACGGGCTATCTTGCCGCGGCCGTTCGCGATAAAACGGGCCGGGGCAGATTGTTCCGTGCAAACAGAAGTCCCTGACCTGCCCCCGGCGGCCGGCCGCGGCATTGCCAACTCAAATGTTTGCCACCTGGGGCCGGTGCCCCGTGAACAAGGGCCGTCCCACGTATGAAACGTTCCCGGTCACGTCCTAAGCGAGACCGCAATCGGTCGCGACGCTGACAACGCGGAACGACGTTTGCCTCCAGCCCTCATTCGACCTAATTAATTTGATCTTCGCCTAATTCCACTCCCCTCTCGCAAAATTCCACTGTGCGGAAGTGGAAATCGTTTCACGGGACGAATTGATGATCAATTTGTTAAGACGCTTTGATCAAATGTTTTGAGGTTTGTATCAGATTTATCGAGGAATATTAGATTTGATTTAATCATGTATGTGATTGATCAAAGTATTTTCTAATAACATTAAATTGTTTTCTTTAATTTAAAGAATTTTAGACGGACCATGATGGCATAAAATATTTTACAGAGAATTTATGATATTTTCGGAAGAAATTTATATTTTGGATTAAATATGATTATTTCCAGTTGCTATGATTATTCTTGATTTATTAACATGATCATTATGGTCCTTGTCGTGGCAATAATAATGATCACGGTGATACATTGTAGTCACGATAAAATCGCAGTTATGCTCATTAATCACGGATAATCATGACATCGCAGACACGATGATCCTAATCATTTCTAATAAAGAAACTAACACGACGCCTCATAATTCCTTTGACGTTTTATATAGAATTTCGTTTTTTACGTTTTGATGGAATGTTTCGGGATTTATATCAAGACTGGTTTATCGAGGGATATTAGGTTTGATTTAATCGTGTATTCGTCACCGGCTTGGATTGCGTTGGTCAGGTGAGCGTGGATCACGGTCTTCCGTTCCGAGCGAGGCCAGGCGGTTTTACGGCATTCCTGACAAGGTCGTTTACCGAACAGTGGCGAGATTAAATCTCTGACACTCGAATCCCGGACATTTCCCCCGGAATCCCGATGAATTCGACGCGATATATATTCCCGGACCGGCTTTCGATCCGCATTCCTAGTCCGCGACGTAATCGAACTATTTTTGGCCCTCTCCCTCTCTCTCTTTTTTTTTCACCAATTTGAATCCGGCTCGCGAAAGCCGGGGAAAAAAGCGACGCGTCGACGATGGCGCTAGGTGGAAATCGCTTTTTCTCCCATACAGTATTCTCTGTCGTGGACATTTTCATTCAAAGGCAAACCTCGTTGTTTATATTTGCTTATCAAATATTTTTTACGGGTTTTTCCTAGGAATCGAGAAGAAAAACTGAAAACTCTCACATCTTTCTAAAAATAATAGAACGGATTATTCCCGTATTAATGTCCCGTCGTTAAGCTCCGATTCTGGTCGCAGCTGTGAAATTCGTTTTTGATTCACGTTGTATGCATACGCGAAGAATAGATGAAAGGAGGTCGAAAAAGCGGTGGAAGAAGCGGCCGATTTCGGCGATAAGCGAGCCTGTGTCATGAATGCGAATCGCCGTTCGGAGGGCATAAGTTATAGACGCATTATTTCCGGGATAGGAGCCACGGGGACGGGGTTCTTTTTTTTTTCTTATCCACCCTTTCTACTCCCCCGCTTCCAGCGGACCCTTTTGTTTATGCATGCAAAGGCAGACCCATCGATCCTCGCCCATTCCCACTAAAAAAACAATGTCCAAAAGAACGCGAGATACGGTCTCGCGATAACTATTGTCGCCGGGAACTTCATATTATGTTTACTGTACTCCCATTGAAATTATTGTCAGTGCTCGAGGGGCCGCGATATGCGGACAACGAACGCCGGATAGTTCATTGTCATCGAATCAACACAATTAATGTAATAATTGCGCTTGAAAATTAATTAACGTCGTTGCACCGTTCTGTTCATTTTTAACTTGGTCGCCCGGACTAGGAAAATAATGAGCGGGCGGACAAAAGACTCGGCGTGGCCGCGGGAATGCATAAAGGCGGACCGGAACCGATGCCGATACCGCGCACACCTCCGCGTTTCTCGCCCGCGGTTTTTGTCTACCGATCGCTTTTGTCACCAAATATTCACGCCACGAATATTTACTCCAGTCTTTTATCGCCGACGCAATTATATTTACCTTCTAGACGGAAATGACACGCGAATTCAAAGGATAAATCGGTTACATCTATACTTCACGAGAGAATAGACTCGTGCAAAGTTTTCGATCATTGCGTGTATATTCTTTTCTGTCTAATGCTGCCAATTTCTAATTCTTATTCTGTTTAATGCTGCACTTTTCGGATCCTCGTATTCGGTCCTGTTCTCTCGTGAACTCGTGTACGGCTTGTCCGAACGAATTAAAAGCGAGGGAATCACGTCTGAGCTGGAATTATTTTCTCATCAACATCCACGTCGTGGGTGGAAACTGTCTTATCTCGTTGTTGCGTTAGGCGATAAACGGTGCAGTTTAAGGGCGAAGTTATGAAGCCAGGATTACCTTCTATATATTCGCGATGTTATGCAAATTGCCGAACTAGCACTCGGGGAACTGGAAACTCGCAAGTCCCTTGCGTTGCTGTTTACCCTAAGTGTGTGCCTGCTACATCTGTCAACCCCTTCGCTTTATTAACACAATTCAGAAAAAAAATGCAAATACGGCGAACTATGTTAACAGGAGTTAATCAGACGATAAGAATTCATATGATAAATGAAATGTAGGTGTTTTACACGCACTTCCGGATAGAGATTTTCCAGTTTCCGCAAAGAATCGATTCTTGGATCTTTTTTAATGGTATTAGATATATGAGCAGATTTTATTACAAGAAGACAAATATCTTATTTTCTATTTCAATCATCATTTATCATTTAATTGCCATTCGTTAATTTCGTGTAATTCGTAATTTCATTATGACATAATCCCCCGAAGGCGAAAATCTGAGAAAAATCGAGTACCAAAGAATCGAGTCAAAAGATCAAGTTCTAATCAAAAGAATCGATTCTTGGATGTTTTTTTAATGGTATTAGATATATGAGCAAATTTTATCGGAGAACGGTGTTCAAGAAAACGAATATCTTGTCATTTATTTCAATCATCGTTTGTCATTTAATTCCATTCGTTCAGTTCGTATAATTCGTAATTTCATTAGGACAATTAATTCCCCAGAGAGAAAAATCTGATAAAAATCGAATACCAAAGAATCGAGGCAAAAGATCAATTTCTAATCAAAAGAATCGATTCTTGGATGTTTTTTTAATGGTATTAGATATATGATCAAATTTTATTGGAGAACATTGTGTTCAAGAAAACAAATATCTTGTTAACTATTTCAATCATCATTTGTCATTTAATTCCCCAGAAGGCAAAAATCTGGGAAAATCGAGTACCACAGAATCGATTCAAAAGATCAATTTTCTAATCAAAAGAATATCGAATCGGAACCAGGCATCCCTGCTTCCGGGTGCCATAAATCTTCCGAGTCAGTGCAGTTAATACAGAGAGACAATAGTCGGCTCGTAATAATACAAGGCATAATCGGTTCCATGAACGGGCATCGTATAAGAGACAAGCTGTTTCACTTTCCCGCGAACGTTTCATCCATCTCGGGGCAGTGATCCGGCGGGCGGCGTACCGCGCCGCTTTCATCCATTTTCATCCACGGCTTCGATACCGTGGCATCCTCGATTTACTTTCATCGCGGTTAAGCCGCGGCACACACAATACCTCGCGCCGCGTAATAAAGATCCATCTATTTCTGTCATTTCTCGTTCCCTTTCACCCGCCGTTCCTATCTCATCCATCCCGCCGCCGCCGCCGCCGCCGCTGCCATTTCTCACCCGGGCTTCTTCCTTCCTTTCGTTGTCCACTCGAATAACACCGGGGCCCCCAGCTACCACTTGACGGATCCTTCGGCCCCGGAAGGAAAGAGGGGCTTGAATAATGATTCCTGAGAGTCGGAATGGACAGGGCCGAGGATCGCGCGACTCGCGTTGCAATTCGAGGGCGAGGTCGACGCGCGGGTTCATTAACCGAACACCCCCAGCTCGTTAATTAGTCATCGGGGCTCGAGTACAATGCTCGTCGAGACTGTTTCACGCTGTGCCCTCGAAAATTGCGTCGTCTTTCGGATCGATAGGATCGCCGCGCTGCCGGTTTCCGTTTCCCTCCTCCTCCTCCTGCTCCTCCTCCCCCGTGTGGTCCCGTTCCCTCGGCCCCGGCTATGAGTCGATTATTGCTTCATCGGGGCACCGGTTACCGATACATTCTGTCCTGGTTACCGCGCAAAGGGAATCGATTATGTCAGCGATTTAATGGAAATTGCGAATTTGTGAAATACGACCTGCCCCGGTGCCTAATAACATATCGTTATTGAGCTCCGCAATAATAAAACGTATTGCGTCGTGTTCTACGTTACAGTCAATACCGATTGTACCCAACGCGAGATAGATTTCACTAAATTGATAAGGGAAATTGCTGAATTACTACGCGTGGTTTTGAATAACGAAAGAGACCTGACAGATTCATCTTTTAAGAGATGAAATGATTAATGCGGAGCACTGCATTAACGTTATTAAATTAGTGACGTTACGAATCCGAGGTCGGTCCTCCCGTGATTTTAACGTAATCAGTACCTCTCGGTATAAAATGATTACGCTGACCGATGTAAATTGGAATAGCCGCGCGCAGCCAGTGTCGTTTTCGTTCGACGGTGCACGAATAGCAAAGGGGAAATTAATTAAGACAGCCCGATGCGTCGGGTCCCTCGCGTGCTCCCTCAGTCACGATCTCTCTGCTCGCCTCCGAATTCGGCCCTAGAATCGATCCGCGGCCTTTCACTGGGCCAACACCGCGGAAACATCGATACCGATGAATTTTTGATAACGGTTAAGTGGATTGGTTTCACGAATTTCCTCGGTCCACGCTTCCTTGGTTGGTTTCTCAGTGTCCAGATGTCTTAATTGACAATCTCGTGTAGTACCCAATGTTCCATTTTTTATTGTCATACAAATGTAGGGAATTAATCTTTAAATTAATTGCAGGATTGTTATGTAATTTATTTTCATAAAATTATAATAATTCAAGGGATTACTTCGGAATCAGCTCTAACAATTATTTTCCGAGACACCCTGTACATTTTTTTATAATATACAAATTCTGTCACGTTTATATGGAAACGCAAATTTTGTCATCCTAAGAAAAGATCCTGTTGTGAGGAAAATTTGCGCGTTAGTAATAAATTACGGTCAGTTACGTTTGTCCTACGTTGAACACGTATCACGGCAATAAAGAGACGTCTTCGCGGGCGAGCAATAATCCAGTTTTTTCCCGGACGGTTTTATACGTCATAAAATCTTCAGCTAACGACAATGGCCGTGTTCGCATATTTCAGACGGGCGTCGCGGCGCGCGGCCGTATCCGGAGATATCCATACACATAAACATGCGTCTTCGTTCGACGCGCGGTTTTATGGTGTCTCTAAATTTTCGCCGATAAAATCCGGGAAATTTACCGCTGCCCGGGGGCTAAAGCACCTGCCACGGTCTTACTCCGAGAACCGGCCAATGCCGGCGCGGGCAGGACCACGGAATCGATGGCAACCCTCGAGAACTAATGTAAAACATTAAGGGTCGACTTGAAAAAAGGGACCTCTCGACCCACGCACTCGAAAAAATTTAGAAATGAGAAGCAATGTTATAAATCGAAACAAAATTAACAGATTTTTATAATCAGTAGACATTCGTATGTTTTATATATTTTTTATATTGTTATTATTAATTCTTTGATGTATTTTAAAGAGTCTGACTTGTGATCAGTATTTTGTACTAAACATGAATATCATGAGTCAAACTTATGATCATAATTTCATACCAAATGTGGATATCACAAGCCAGACTCATTGATATAATTTCATGTCCAATGAGAATGTAAAATTTGCTATAAGTATAAAAAATTTTCTAAGAATGCATGAGGCCTGAATTAAATAGTACAGCAAGGGATTAATAAAAGTACTATTTTATGGTGTGATTATAATTATTTTTTTTCTTTATTGAAACATTTGAAACCTCAAAGAGGCTTGTTATATAGTTATTTTTATATCTTTCTGTCAATGAGCTTTGCACTCTTACTGTCACGCGTTTTGAGGTAATTTCATTGATATAATTTCATGTTCAATAAGAATGTAAAATTTGCTATAAGTATAAAAAATTTTCTAAGAATGAATGAGGCCTGAATTAAATAGTACAGCAAGGGGTTAATAAGAGTACTATTTTATGGTGTGATTATAATTATTTTTTTTCTTTATTAAAACATTTGAAACCTCAAAGAGGCTTATTTTATCGTTATTTTTATATTTGTCAATGTCAATGAGCTTTGCACTCTTACTGTCACGCGTTTTGAGAGTTGGGACTGGTTGAGGTTCCATTAGGGGAATACTTATAACATAGGAGGGAATGAAGAGGAATTTTGATCGGAGCGGTGCGACGAGAAATAATCATCGGGAGTGGAACGATGTCGGTCACGGTATCGAGCTGTTTCAGTATTGTTGTCGTACGATCTAGCCATAGCCGTTATTAAGAAGACATCGATTCCAATCCCCTGGAAATTTGACCCGGATTCGAGTATTACCGGCCTTGTTTTCTCGTAACCGCGCCACG
Source organism: Ceratina japonica (assembly GCA_019453355.1). Classification (NCBI taxonomy): domain Eukaryota; kingdom Metazoa; phylum Arthropoda; class Insecta; order Hymenoptera; family Apidae; genus Ceratina; species Ceratina japonica. The sequence continues at coordinate 44,185 of SMSR01015670.1, read as the reverse complement.
CTAATCGTTCCTGGACTTCATCCCGTTAGTTGTAATCGATTCCACTCAATTATTAACTGAGAGAAGGAAAATAATTTACTCCCATTCTCTCTTCCCTTCTCAATTTTCCTTTAATGGCTTTCAATCCTCCAGATTATATTTAGGATTATTAAAGCTTCAGTCATCCACAATTTCACTGATTTTCATTAATTCGATAAAGAGGACTATAATGGAATATTATTTTAATTATATTTATATATTATATTCTATAATTCGTGCAATAGAATGAATTTTACAAAAAAATAAGAGAATAGAAATCATAAATAGTTTATATACTCAGAGTAAAAATAAGTATAATAGAAACTCATTTCATATATTCATTTATATACATATAATATTCTATAATTCATACTATAAAATTTAGTCTAAAGTGAGAAATAGAATGCATTAATCATTTCACATATTCATTTATACATTCTATTCCATAACTGATGCACTAAAATGATAAAAATAATTATAATGGAAACCATTTCATATATTCATTCATATATAATCTTTAATCTATAATCTATTTTCTATAATTCATGCGATAAACTGAATTTTATCCTAAAATAAGAAACAGAACGCATAAGTAGTTTATATATTTAGAATAGAAATAATTGCAGATAATTCCGTATCAGACAATAAGTTGTTGTGTCGGGCACGTGGAACGTCGATGCGAGAAGATCCGCTTAGCAGCGAAGCGCGGGGACGATTATTATATAATACGCGAGTGATATCGGGCGCAGCATTTCCGGTCATAGATACAGTAAAAAGCGGAAAAAGACGTGGGGCTCGTTAACAGGGATCAGGTATTACGCGATTAATCGGATTTATTGGACCGTTTCCGAGCGGAACGATTGATAATGTGCGTTACGTATCGCGATTGACCCTGATAACGTTGAATTTCGCCGGGAATGGAAATGGGAATTGGGAAATTACCACCGCTGATCGATGCCTCTTCTTTGTGCCGTTGGACAGCGGCGATCGCCGACGGTTTTCAAATAAATGGCCGATGTAAAAAGAGACGCGCGGGGGGTTGTAACACGCCGTTTAATGCCCATTCTAGTTTCATCGAATTTCATAAAAAAGAAACCGCGGATCGAACGAGCGTCGCCTTGTTTATTCAATTGGCAATCGAGGTAACCGATCGGGTCTTTCCTAATTAGTTAAATAAAGCCCCTTATCGAGGGAACTCGCTCGCTCGCTCGCGCGCGCGGCTAATTAATTAAATATCGGTCAGAGGCGGCGACTCCGTTCGAATTAAACGAACTGCTCGGCCGAAATTGCAATTAATTAATCGGGTCGACCGCCGCGAGAGTCGCAGAAACTCCGGGGAGGAATCGGGGCGCAATAATCTTTCCATCTCTGGTGCGTTCGATCCGAGGGGGGAAAAGCGCGGCTCGGGCGCGAGACGGTGCCGGTATTATTTCGTTTCGTTCGAAAGAAGCATTGTGCTCCGCTGAAATTCTTTCCCCCTTTCAGCCGTGGATATAGACAATCCGGCGAGAGATATCGAACTTTTCCTATCCCGGACAGATAATGCTCCATTGAAACCGAAGTTTCCCAGAAACTACACGAAACAATGGAATGTACAATAAGGAGTATCCCTTTGTGCCGCTTTGATCCAAATCTCGTGAAACGTAATAGCCGCGTCTGTGGAAATCAGAATTTTTCGACGACGGACGGAGAAATTGTTTTATAGCTCGAACAGAATTTCGCGGAAGTAGCCGATCTATCGCTGGAACGACCGAGCTCTGTCTCCTACAGCTCGAACCGGAAATAGAGTTCCTGGAAATCCTTTCCTCCGTGTCGCAAGATCGTTCCCAGAAGCGCAGCGATGCGTACGTTCCTAACAAGCGAAGAAACGAGTCTATTATCAGCTGTTATCGATCAATATAGTCACGATGTAACGATGAAGATCAATATAGACACGAAGAAAGAAATGTAAAGATATAAGTGTGCTACCGAGCCAGACCTAGTTTTAACATCTACTGCAGCTTCCCAATTTCCGCCATGGTTTATTTCAGTCGCGGTATTATAAATAATAATAAAATACCGAGTTATTCAATAAAATTTTGCAAAAATTGAAATGGCAACACGAAAAATGGCATGTAAAAGATTCTTTCTAGCTTATAATTCNAGGAACGAGTCTATTATCAGCTGTTATCGATCAATATAGTCACGATGTAAAGATAGAAGTGTGCTAGACCTAGTTTTAACATCTACTGCAGCTTCCCAATTTCCGCCATGGTTTATTTCAGTCGCGGTATTATAAATAATAATAAAATACAGAGTTATTCAATAAAATTTTGCAAAAATTGAAATGGCAACACGAAAAATGGCACGTAAAAGATTCTTTCTGGCTTATAATTCTTCTTGCTTCCTATTAGCTGATCTGGAACGAACACACCTTTTATCTTTACATTATGAGGGTAGGCAAACTTTAGTTACACTATTTACAAGCTCCTCTCTCTCTTTGTTAAGAGACTTTTGAACGGGAGAGGGCAAACGCTGAGAGCCGCGAGCCGGTTTGGCCGAGATTTAGCCGCGCGTACATCACGCAAGTAGTGCGAGTCAGTGTATATCCAGACTGTCTTCTTAGGGGCGAACAGCGTGCCGCGAATTGGAGTTTGTAGAGTTCCCGCAGCAAACAGGCCGTGTGTTTGAGCAAGTTCAGAGGTAGAGAATTTAATACGCGTCGTGTCGCGTTAAAATCGGCAACATCCTAAAACCCGGCAAATCCGAGCACAGAATTCAACAGAAACTAATCGCACGATTTTTCTCCTCATTTTTTTATACGAATTATTTCGAATTCTGTTACTGGAATTCAATCATTCTTATTTGATATCGGATTTAATCTTTCTTCCTTTCCTAACACTTGAAATAAATAAATAAAATCTTGAATTTAATAAACAGGTCATTTTGACGCACTTCTCGTTTCTTTGCCGCATTTTTTCTTTCATTGTGGCTTTCGTCGTTGTCAAAAACACGGAGCGTGCTAATACTCTGATGCGGGGTGTATTAAAATGTCTTCCCCTCTCGCTCTCTCTCTTCCTCTCGCGTTCGGAGTTAAAAAATAACTCCGAACGCGAGTTTTCGTCAACGCGCCGAGCACACGGGCTGCATTTCGGAAAAATCCGCTTAGCCGGGATTTGGTGTCGGTCGCAACGGCCGCGTTTTCGAAACGGTCACGCCGGACAGCGTACGAATTAATGAGAAAAGATGGAATACATCCTCTACGAAACAACGTTTCAATAATTCAGAAACTTCTTTAATAATAATAACAATAATAATAATAAATAAAAAATCGCACTTCAATCATCTATATAAAATGTTTCTAAATAGAAACGATGGAAATAGCAATGAGGTGTATAGTAATCATCGCGTGTATCTCGAGGGGATATAAGACAATTGCATTCTGCGGATGGGAAACTCATCTGGCTTTTATCTGCAAATTTATTTTCCATGTCATACGGATAACTCCGGTTCTCCCGCGCCTCGTTGATCCGTTGTAACCACTTGGCCGTGTCCGCGATTGCATTTCGATGCGATGCGAGATCGGACGCGCGGGGATTAATCCGAAACTCGCCCGGATCGCGGACAGCCCCGTGCAATCCGCTCGGTCCACGCGCCCGAATTTATACATCGTCCCCGAATTCGCTTTATTCTCCTTCATTCCGTCCTCCCCCGATCTTCGCGTCGCGCCTCCTTTTTTCCCCGCCCGAATTATTTAATCATTCGATATTTCACGTGGACTTTTCGAACGATATTCCCAAAAATTTCTGAAATGCAAAAATCCTGCGAATTTTAATGAAGCTTTCACCGAAGTTTGCAATTTTTATATTTTAATCAATTCGGGAGTCTGAATGCAAGAAGAATTCGATCATAATTTTGCAAAACTGAATGGATAGAACGTTCCAAAAGAAAAAAGAGTCGGTGTTGGCGCCCCCGGATAACGATTCGCGAAACACCGGCTGTATTTACAAATATCTTTAACAAATTGTGCTAAAACGCGAAAGTGAATCGATCGGGTCGTCAATTTGGCGAATGGGACGATCCCCCGTGTACCTCTCGCCGTTCCGGCCGGCGGAACGCGCATTGTCCCGTGTAAACGCGAACAGTACACGTTTCACGAGGACTCGATGGGGTCGCCGGATACGGACTCGCGCGCGTTATCCACTTTAACGCCGGCTCCAAACCCCGAATCGCAGTTCCGAATTAAACCGTCCGAATGATCCGTCCACGTCCGGTCCTCTTTAAGGCTCGTTTGCGATTTCTGTCTGCAAATACGGCCCATCCCGGCGAGATCATACTCGGTAATTGCTCGAAACTAAGGCTAATGAGCTCTAATCGATTACCGACCGTCTCCAGAGCCCCGCAAAATTCAGAATTACTATTAGATTAGAAATTAACATTCAGCGTGTCTCCAGAACTCCAACCTTCAAAATATAAATATAAATATTATATATAAAATTCAGAATTACTGTTAGATTAGAAATTAACATTCAGCGTGTCATTAAATGTTTCTGGCATAATCATGACGTAAAAATGAAAGGCGGATTCTTGCGCATCTTTCTAAATCAGCCAATAGGAAGCACTTTGAAACGAGGCCCATAAAAACTAATTTTTGCACGAAAATTCGCATCGAACGACAAGCAGAGAAAATAGGACACTCCCGCAGCGAATCTTCGCTCGATGGGAAAGATTGAGTTAAAAAACCGGCTGCGGGAACTCGGTAGGCAAGCTAATAAATAAAAAGTGACGACGGAAGGCAAATAGGAAACTTATGTCCCATTAAATTGCGAGGGAGGACGCGGGCTTTCATGTAGCCGGTCTCAATTTATTTCCACGCCGGGCTTAACAAGAACGCCGAAAGTCCCGGGGCCACCCACTGCATTAAACGCCTTCTTCCCCGCCGTCCTCCTTAAAGCGCAGCGTTTTATTGCGTTGCAAAGTAATTTTTCACTCTCGGCCGGGCTTCTTTGTTCCCGGCGTTATTAATTTAACGCCGTCTCGCGACGTGACTTTAATTCGGTAATTTCCCGTCGATGAACGGACGGACGACGCGGGGGAGGACGTAAGGGAGGAAGGGAGGAACGGAGGCAGAAGGCCGGCCGTTGTTACCGATTCTCGGCGAACGGGTTAAAAGTATAGACGGGGCGGTAAATTTTCCGAGCGGCTGCACTCCACCGGTTAGTAATAATTCCGGCGATCGATAATCTCATCAGTGAACTTTTACAATAGCGGGACAGATGGTACGTACGCGGGGCCGGGGGATATCCCGCCGCTGCCGGTGTACACGCTGCTACGTGGACGCATTCCGTACACGTTCCCGGAGTTTATCCCGGAAAAGTAGGACTGACATATTGGGATCGTTCTGGCCGTCTAGTCGCGTTTATGTACCATCCGCGTCGGCGTCCCTCGCCGAAATGATCCTCCTCCTCGTTCGTCCTCCTTTCCTCCTATTTTCTTCGCCCGGCCGCGAAACGTGAGCCGCGCCAAATACGAATTCGACGGATCTCTAGGACGCCGCCCGTCGATACACAGGAATAAATAGTCTCGGCGAGCTCTTCAAATCCGTGCTCTTCGTACAATTCACGAGGATTCAAGCCTCCCGGCATCCGGTAGATTATTCGATCGAAGTTTGTACACAATATGACATAAATAAACGAAGGAAATAAAAAACACGATAAATCGCATTGGGAAATACCGTGGAAAATTATTGGAAGGTACATTAATTATAATAGACGTGGATGGATGTGCCAATAATGCAGGGAGAAGTGGGTAATTATTAACGGCGCGCTTTACGTATTCATTGGGAGTCCTCTTGAGATGCACCGATAAACATATTAACGGACGTTACGGCAGATAACGTCGAGAAGAAAGCAAGTACGGGCGACTATCGATCGCAGCCGCGGCAACTTGATGACCCAATTATACGCTGTCTAATGTTTCTGGCCAAGCTCATTACAGAGATCTTGATTCCAACTTCCACTGTATTTAATCAAGCCTCTTCCAATATATTTCACTCCACCATTCGTTCATTTCCAATTATACAGACTATCATACATTCTTCCTAGGATCGTTTTAATCATTTCTTAAAACTGTACTCTAAGTATATTTTTTCATATACATTATTTTGTATAATTTGTTTCAGGTGTCGAATGAAACAGTGGAGAAGAGACCTTCCTCCAACGTCGGTGATAATCACTTTCCACAACGAGGCTCGCTCTACGCTGCTCAGAACCGTCGTAAGGTACGGAATATTAATATTAAATAACAGAGTCATAAAAAGAGCAGAATGATTGGATTTCTTCATGTTAGAAAGAAGAAAAAAAGCCAGAGCGGAGTACACGTGAGGTAGGGAATTCCGCGAAACGAGATTAATATTTCCTCGTAGAGTTCTTACGCGTACGTGCAACGCGATACAGTTCCGCGGAAAACGCGAGGAAAACGCCAATGGAATTTTCTAATCGTCGTTCCAGACGCTTACGTGCCTATTACCGAGAGCGGCGATAAATCACGCGGTTCTGCTACAGGAGATCCTATTTATCTCGTAAATCCTTCGTCCCACGCGTAGCTCTGATAATTATTAAAATAGAGAACTGCTGTTTTCGATGCTTAGTGCAGCGTCGCGTTCGGCCAGTCAAAGATTTCCCTCGCGAACGAGCCACTTAATTGAAACATTTTTCCACGGGAACGTCGCTCTCGAACGAGATTACTCCCGTCGGGAGAGAGCGGCTCCTTTTTTCCTCCTCGAGGATGCCGCCGGGAAACTTATTTAGGGAAACTTATTTAAGGGAGGATCGCACGCCGCATTCAGGCCTCAGCGGTCGGATTACGCCGGCCGAAGGAATTAGAATCGTTTAATTTGTTCCCCGCCGCGGCTTCTCATGCTTCTCAATGGTTTCGTTTCAGCGTGTTGAACAGGAGCCCCGAGCATCTGATCAAAGAGATTATTCTCGTCGACGACTTCAGCGACCATCGTAAGCAACCTAAAATAATCACTATTCTATTCATTAAGAAAATGACTTTCATTCGTTTCATACTTATTTATATTGTATTTAATTTAATTAAGGAGGTTCATCCAGTTAAAGAATTAACAGATAGATCTCCGGAAAGAAATTTGATAGTCCATAACAGTATACCAGGATACCTCAAAACAATTTTTAAGTCATTTGGATACCTTAATGATGAGATATTAATATAAATATTTTTTACAATTTTACATGTAGTCATATGGAAAAGAGTGATTTCCCAGACTTCTATCGCTAATTTATTAGGTATTGACAGACAGTTTTGAATGAAACTTATGTCATATTAAAGAGCAACATTTAACGAATATTTTAATTGCAAATTTAGGTAGATTGGGTGACTATGAATCGAGAAATATATAAACACAACTAACGAAATCTGCATCTGTCAGCAGTAAATATACCTCCGTTATTAACATGTACGCTAGTCAAGCAAGCTCCCCTTTTCTATAACTTGCATTTGACTTGCTATGTACCAGATGAACCTCCTTAAAAGAAAATCATATGATTCATTCTCGTAATTCGGAAAATTCTCGCGGGTTTCATGATTAAACATACGGTTTTCGTGAGCTCGGATTTTCCGCGAGCAACGCGCGTATTGAATGACGCGGCGACAATTCANTGTCAGCAGTAAATATACCTCCGTTATTAACATGTACGCTAGTCAAGCAAGCTCCCCTTTTCTATAACTTGCATTTGACTTGCTATGTACCAGATGAACCTCCTTAAAAGAAAATCATATGATTCATTCTCGTAATTCGGAAAATTCTCGCGGGTTTCATGATTAAACATACGGTTTTCGTGAGCTCGGATTTTCCGCGAGCAACGCGCGTATTGAATGACGCGGCGACAATTCACCTAGTTTTTTCCCCCCGGTAGCGGAGGACGGTGAAGAGCTATCGAGGATACACAAAGTACGAGTGATACGCAACGAGAAAAGAGAGGGCTTGATGAGGTCGAGGGTGCGAGGCGCGGACGCAGCCACCGCCACCGTGTTAACGTTCCTCGATTCCCATTGCGAATGCAACGCCGACTGGCTCGAGCCGCTGTTGGAGAGGGTGGCCGAGGATCCGACGAGGGTCGTGTGTCCCGTCATCGACGTCATAAGCATGGACACTTTCCAATATATCGGTACTCGTCTGACTGTAACGAAAATATTTCATTTATCCAGAAATCTTCTTATCGCGTTCAGCGTTAAAATTTGATCTCGACTAATGAACGCACTCGAATTAATGAAATGTTTAGGCGCGTCGGCGGACCTGAGGGGCGGCTTCGACTGGAGCCTCGTGTTCAAGTGGGAGTACCTGAGCCAGGCGGAGAGGCAGGCCAGGCAGAAGGACCCGACGCAGGCCATCAGAACGCCGATGATCGCCGGCGGCCTCTTCGTGATTAACAAGGCGTACTTCGAGAAACTCGGCAAGTACGACACGCAAATGGACGTCTGGGGCGGCGAGAATCTCGGTGAGAAGATATCTGATCTTACCTCTCGTTAATCATGTTCGAAAGCGTGACCCTAAGTTCCTGGTTCGCTCGCAGAGATATCGTTCCGGGTGTGGCAGTGCGGCGGCAGCTTGGAGATCATCCCGTGCTCGCGGGTCGGCCACGTGTTCCGGAAACGGCACCCATACTCGTTCCCTGGAGGCAGCGGGAACGTGTTCGCTCGTAACACCAGACGCGCCGCTGAAGTCTGGATGGACGATTACAAACAGTTTTATTATAGCGCCGTGCCACTCGCACGCAACATTCCTTATGGAAAGTGAGTATCCTTGCTTCCTTTATCAACAAATTCTACTCAATTTCCACTACGATTAATCATACTATTCAGTAGAGTAAAATAATCTGCGAATTGTTAAGTCCTCTCCATGTTTCATAATCCTGGATCAGTATTCAAATTCTACTATAATTAATCATACAATGCTGATCGCATCGAATAAAATAAGGTCCGATTCGTTAAATCGTGTCCATGTTTCTATCATAATCCCGGATCAATATTTAAATTGCGCTCGAGGCAGAGAGGGTATAAATTGCCGCGTGCATAGGAGCAACTGGCTTATAAAAACGATGAACAATTTCGTTTACTCGATTCATTGAGCGAAGTTTCGCGCCAGGCGAAGTTTATTTCCTTTTCGATCGTTTATCGTTAACTAAAATTAATTTCTGCGCCGCGGCACGGAACCGATACGGAGCTCGATTTACGGTCGCGCGGTTCACGCTGCCCCGAAATACCCGATAGTCGATTTCATTAAAACGCGTCAGCGCACGTGAGCCGTATTAATAAAACGACGATTCCCGGTCGCCGTCTCCCTTGTTTCAGTATTCAGGACAGGATGGAGCTGAAGCGGAAATTGCGTTGCAAGCCCTTCAGCTGGTATCTGAAAAACGTGTACCCGGAGCTGGTTATACCGACGAGCGAGGGCGGACCCGGCGGATCGCTGAAGCAGGGCTCCGCGTGCCTCGACAGCATGGGCCATCTTCTCGACGGAAACGTGGGCCTCTATCCGTGCCACGACACCGGCGGCAACCAAGTGAATACCACTTATAACTCTTTATTTATTTCATCAATTCAGAGATATTTCCTAACAAAATAAAATTCAATTCGGACCTACCTCCTTCCGGTTTCAATCCGGAAGATGAATGCTATCAGAATAAACAATAACCGTGAAAGCCTTAAATCCAAAATAAAATTATTTTTATAGGAATGGGGCTTGACGAAGGACGGTCTTATCAAGCACCACGACCTCTGCCTCACCCTGCCGGTGTACGCCAAAGGAACCACGCTTCTGATGCAGATCTGCGACGGCAGTGAAAACCAGAAATGGAGACACCTCGAGGGCGGCCTGATCCGTCACTCGAGGATCCCCGTCTGCGTGGACTCGAGATACCACGCGCAGAGGGGCATTACAGCTGAGAAGTGCGACTCGAACGCCGAAACGCAGAGGTGGCACCTGTACAATCATAATCACTAGCTCCTGGGGACGATGTATCTGCCGTGAAGGATCCGGTGCCGTCGTCACTCGCGGAGGACCGAGATCGTGGAGTATCTGATCAGAAGGAGACGCGTGGACCTGTTCAGGGAGGTCGAGCTGATCGGTCCGAGGTCGAGGTCGCTCGTCGGCGAGCCGCTATGAAGCTTGTCTTTCGTTGAAAGAGAAAAGACGTTCGCGACGAACGAGGAACTATCCGATTCGATGGGTGATGCGTCCTGTCCGACGTTCTTATAGATTCAGTGGAAGGATATTGAAGAGAGAAGTTGGAATTGAATTCCTGTTTTAGGAGTAGCAGTTCGTCTTTTTTTAGAAGAATTCAGGATCGTGTATATGGAATTGATTTGTGATGAATGGATCTACGCTTTTTATTTTAATTGATTGTATATTTGTATGAGGGCGAGGAGCGTTTTCGGTGATCCTAGTCGGGCGTAGAGTTGTTTCGAGGCGTTCTTTTTTTCATTCCGGTGCATTTACATTTAATCTCGATGATCTCAAACGGGTATATCGTTTTTTGGACATTTTTTCGCGTAGAATAAACACCGAGACACCCCGGCGTGATAATTTTAAGAAGATCATAGACTGTTCAATCAACACTGAAATGCATGTTTATAAACTCTCATTTAAACACGTCGTTCCGTGAGCATCCAAACGAAACATGGCAAATTTTCCTTTGAAACAAACGGAGATAAAGGGGCAAAAATGAAATGCTGTTTCCTGATCGACTATTATTTATAGCCAAGCACAGACGCGCGGCATCGTATGCGGCTGCTTCATACAAACGCGCGCGCTAACGATTCTCGTAAAGAGATTTATTTTTCTATAAATAAAATTGTACACTTACTTGGTTGTGCGAATAGCTGGGAATTGGTGTGCTCGCTCCACGAAGACTCGACGTGTCCGTTAGATGTCCGTTCACGAAATAATTCTGTTCCCTCGTTTTTTCATCGTTTCATTCTCGCTGACAATATTTATTGAATTGTTATCCGACTCGTCGAGTGGATCGGAGACGAGGGAGAATGGTGCGACTTACTAATTAATGCAGCAATACGTAGGGAGAGAGGTCTTTTGTACACCGATACTTTCACGAGGACAATGATGTGACTGCCGTCATCTCGCGTTCGAACCTCGAGTAATTATATTATACAAACCGAAGTCATCGCTATCGAGTTATTGTAAGCTTTTGTATGATAAGAGCGCGCACCCTAATCGCCTATACGCGTTCATGGCTTCGCGGAAGCTGTGTACATTCGAAGAGAGAAAGAGAGAGAGAGAGAGCGAGAGAGAGTGAGAGAGATTGTTTTTAATCGTAAAACACGTTAAGCTAAGCTATCAAACATCAAATTAGATTCGATCGACTCGAAACTGTACATTTTACCTATATAAGGTCTCGTTTACTAAAAAGCTCTTATGAATATATCATGTTCGCTCGAGCTTAGTCGGATTCAACGTGCACTCAATTCGAATATCTCGACTTTTATTCGATCAACAAAATCAAATGCTACAAGACGATAATAACGTTTACATCTAAGCTTCCTCCCAGTCCCCGGACAAGATTTTCTAAAGCTAAGCGTCGCAATTTAACGAGGACATCAAAACCGCTTAATTCCGAGCTTCCGATTCCTCGGGAAATCGACGCGCTGTAAATACTTGTATCGATTACGCAATCGTCTGTCTCCCGTCCTAAGGCATCTCCGATTTAAAACAATTAAAAGCGAGTGGTACTCGGCCCGCGGGGTATCGCGGCCGCGGCAACCATAATCGCGTGCTGAACTTGTACATAAGCGTGTCTACGATATAAATAAGCTGAATAAAAACTTCGTACTTCCATGCAAAAATCTGTAAACTGTAAGATAATAGAAAACGGGCGGCTCCATTTTAATATTTAAGGATTAAGCGAAAAGGGTCACGCGATTTTTCGTGCCCGGTTAACGACGACGACGACAACAAATACGCTGTACATTAACACGAATGTTTCCAGTTACTCTGTTCTATTTACGATACGTTGAATGTTTTATTGCAAATTATAGTGTCACGTTGCGAGGAGGGGATCCTCGATCGTTTGAATCTGTTACAACATACCGGTTGCTTTTTAATTACGACGCTATGTTCGACGGAGATAGTACGTTGAAGACTCGGTATATAAAATCGTGAAATTGTAATTCTACGATTTCCACAAAGTGAATTGACCTTTGATATAGGATAATATAATACCCGTCTTCAAATTGTACGCGTTGCATTTCTACGACTCTGTACTTTACACATGTATCATACTAAAAAGAATCAAAATATGTATAAATATATACGGCTGGTATATGCTTATATATATTTGCACTTCGTACGTTAAGGAAGCGATATTATAGTACTTATAGGAACGAGGTTTTCTAATAAAACAATGGAACTAATTAAAGAGTCAAGATTTATTAACAAAGATACCTTGTGGGCAAGTACTATGATTTTGCACCACGTTTCTTCAGTCCCTTTTTCACTTTTTTCTTAAAGTCCTCTAAGTTTATATCACTCTTCTCTGCCTCCTTCTCCTTCGGTTTTTCTTCAGGAGGGACGAACGCCTCTGCCCTGCGCTCCTGCCTCTTCTTCTCAGCCTCCTGCTGCTTGGCCTCCTTCTCCTTCCTCTTCTTGATTCTCCTCTGATCTGCCGTCAAGAAGTACTCGCCAGTAGCTATCATCTTATCCACCACGCGCTCCTGTTGTGGTGGAGGGAATGGAGTGTACGGCTTCTTCTCTTTCTTAATCTTAGGCTGCTTCCTTTTGCTGATGTTCTTGCTGTTAAACTTAGGGAGGAACCTCTCCCAGTTCTCATTCTTCAATTTCGGGTCTTTCGCCAATTCCCTCCTGATCATCAATGCTTTAATGTTGTAAATCGGATGAATATTCTTCATAGTGTCTTCCACGATGCGCCTGACTTGCCGAAGCCCTTTGTAAGGACCCAGAGCGGACACTGTCTGTCCTTGTACAAGTACGTAACAGTTCGTAAGCAGTTCTATGGATTTCAAAGTGCATCCTTTTGGACCAATTAGTCTCTGCCTTCTTTTGACAAACTTCTCCCGGCTGCTTACAAAGGAAGATATTTTTATGATATCCGCACCGATGTCGTCCTGCATAACTCGAACTGCTTGCTCGAACGGGACTGATCTACATAGAAGCTTCATCATGTCCCGAGCTTTGATTATAATGTATGGATCCCACGTTTTCCTTGTGGTCTTTACGGTCATGCTACCTTCGACGAGGTCCAACTCTGCTTTAATCGCATGTTCTTCTAGAGCTTTCTGCACCAAGGGCCAGTGTTCGTTCAGATACTTTTCCCTGTACTTGGGAAACAACGTTGCGAATGAACTTTCTTCCAGAAGACGATGCGGATTGTGCTCTGGCTTAAATTCGGGGATCTTCAGCGACCAAGCGTTGTCCACTGGCCCAGTCGTTTTGGGACCTTCCTCTTGCTCCGAATCACTCATTGTTTTACAATGTTTGGTTATCTCATCGCTTTAAATAAGGTAACTCATGTACGATATTAGTTAAGCGGTTGTATATCACTTCACTTTCACGCGAAAATGATTTCCAGTAAAATAGGACTGTCACTTATCAAGTTTTTTAACTGATATTATTTTCTTTGTCAACAAGATTGATACACGTGATTCGCAAGAGGATTGAGGTTATATCATCGACAGTCTATGCCCTATGAAGAAACGGCATCTACTGAGCAAAAATCTGGATGCCTGCGCATCAGGGACGTTGCGAAAAATCCTCAACTCTTCGTTTTCTACCAGTGATCTATAATCACTGTTTTCTACAGGTAATAGCAATACTTATTATTACAATTAGCAATACTTATACAATTTTTCAAAGTCTTGAGAAAATAAAATTTTTCAATTTTCCGAGATTTTGCCGAGTGATAGAATCTTTCTGATTTTATGCTTTTCTATAATCTCACGTAATTTTAACATTCTTTTTCGTTTGTTCCAGATATCTTTCAGTCAATTACAAGAAATAATGGAGACAGCATCTACAATCCCTGTACGTACATACCAGTGTATGTACCAGCGATGAAATTATCAGTGATAAATATTTATAAGTAGTATATTCTCTTAAGCAATCCTCTTTGTAAATTATTGTACATCTCTTGAAATTTAATTAATAAAGAAATAGTTTAAATGAAATTGAAACGTCTCGTTACTTACCTTTAACTCTATCCGCATCCAATCCCTTTTCCATGTCATCTTCACTTAGCATAAGTATCAATAAGAGAAAATAGAAATTTAAGACGCGATGCCTTGGCACAAAGTCTGATTTTTGATCAAAATTTTGTTTTCCGAGAATTCTTGGAAATGACGTCACAGCTGAACTTAGTGCTACCTCCTATGCTATCATATTCGCCTAATACAAAGTCTGAAATTTAGAGAAAATTTTGGTGCAAAAATCAGACTTTGTATTAGGCGAATATGATAGCATAGGAGGTAGCACTAAAGAAATTATTGAAATCGTAACTTTGATCACCAACAATTCTCGGCGGGAAAAATTTTTGACCGAAGATCAGACTTTGTATGATTTTCGAAAATTTTTCTCGTCGATAATTTTTCTGACAAGTTTCGGACTCAGCAGGACTTAGTGCTACCTCCTATGCTATCATATTCGCCTAGTACGAAGTGCAAATTTTGGCCCAAAATTTTCTCTAAATTTCAGACTTTGTATTAGGCGAATATGAAGTAATAGGAGGTAGCACTAAGTCCTTCGGATGACGTCATTGTCAGAAGAATTCTTTCAATAAATTTTGATCGAAAATTTCAATTTGTATCTGAATAAAATTTTTGCAATGCTAAATTTGACGTACTTAGACAACTAATTTAATAGTGAGAAGGGCTATTATTTCGAGTCGAAGTACTCGTTAAGGAATGGGCGTTGGTCATTCTAGGAGCAGTGGACAGGTGATTAAATAGACAATAAGAAATATGTTTAACAAGATCTTTATTCAGTTTTTAAACAAGTTATATAAGAATACAAATATCTGTACAATTGCACTTAAGACTAATTGTAAGTAATGTACAATTAAGTAAAACACTTGCAACCGATTATGCATCTTGATATAAGTTCTTGATGATCGCCTTTTAACGCTGAAGGAGTAGAACTCATCGGATAAGGTAGGCTCGTAGAGGAACGTGATATTCCTGATCATAGTGAACCGATTTTAATGACCGAACTCAGAAATCGAAGCCAAAGGTCCAAGAAATATCCTAAGCGATGTAATGTATCCAATTCAGATCGCTGGAAGCAGAAAGAATAATAATTTTATAAGATAAAACCATACTGGAGCATAAAATAATACTAATATATGTATAATAAATAATAAAATATACGTACCTTGGTTTAAAGGGAAGCGATTTAAATGAATAGCCATTGTACGTAACAGTAAACGTACAGTTCTACAGGACGCAAGTCCTGTTGGGCTCGAGTAGGATTCCAGGTATATATGTAGATTCTTAGAACGGCTTCACACGAACGTACGACGAACGCCATTCATGGTGGTGTGCGTTATCGCTTTCGGTTCACACGTTTTTGCCGAGCCGCAAGAACTGCCGAAGCTTTTTTCGTGAGCCGTAAAAACTGGCGCCAGGAAGAAAACGGTACTTTTTATCGGCGCCTGTGTTTTTGACTTCACACCTCGACCAATTCGTCGAACTAAAGGTGTCATGTTATGCTTTTTTGCCAGGCACATAACTAGGTCACTGCCAAACGCTATTCCCCAACTTTGGAAGCTTGTGTTTCCGGAACGGGTTGAGATATCGGGATGAAACAAACGCGATTTTCTTCGCCTTACATTTCTCTATTTTTCGAGAAAGTTTGCGACCAAAAATTTCTAATGCATTATGCAATATAGAACAAGGAACGAGCACCTATTGATTACTCCTGAAGTATTTGAGATAAAAGAGACTTGTATATGACGTTTCTTGCAAGAAATAACAATACCTACAACTTTTACTTCCGATTCTGCTTCTTCGACTTTGATTCGGACTCGTCTTGACGAAATAATGGAAGATCTGTTTCTATTCTCTGTAACAATTAATTTATAAGGAAGGATGATTTGCAGGGATTATGAGGTATAAGAGCGTTGAATATTTTAAGACTTTTTTATTGAATGTTTCTAACTGTTATCGAGAAACAATGTGGTGTCTGTCGTACATATTATAAACTGGTTCTTTGTGTATTAAAATTTTTTACATGAATGTATAACCAATGATATTAGTGTCTTCTTCATAACGTGTAATTTTGTTAATCAATCTTATTCGCACAAGTCTGTACCCGATAACTTATGGCGGCCGTGATTAATACATACATGTATATCTTGTGTACCGATCAATGAAACATCACAATTGTTCGTCTGTCTAAGAAACACTCATGAAAAGTTCTGGATAATGATATAAGTATAGTTATAAATTCGTATAAAAACGTTTCCATGGACAGAAGAAACGTGCCATTCGAATGGAATAAAGAAATTTCGATTGAGTGAAAGATGTCCACTCAATCACGTCATTTTTTTTTAACATTTTCAATAATTTTTCGTATTTTTTTTTTATGACGAAATTAGAAGATACATCAACAACCTTATTAATGAAGAAATTAAAGATTTCCTTAATGAAGAAATAATTAAGAAATAAAATTCTAAAGAAATTATTAGATAATAATAAAGAATACTGAATCATAGTGACGTCGCTTATTATAGGCGATCGCTTATTCTGTCCAAACCATGATCCTTTTTACAAACCATACATTTTTGGAAGAATAGTCGTCTTCATAAGTTAATGAGACTGTCGAAACAATCTTTCAGAGCTTCGATATTTAAAATACACGAACACTCGTTACACTCGAGATCTAATTTAATTCCGAGTGTAACGATCGTCGTATATTTTAAGTATCGAAGCTCTGGAAAGATTTCTTCAAGACAGTCTCATTAACTTACGAACAAGACTGTTCCTGCAAAAATGTACGATTTCTAAAGAGGATCGTAGTTCGATTTCGAATTTAACGAATGTTCGATCAGAATTTGGTCCATGTCAAGTTTTGATAGAAGTAATCGCTAAGTTAGCTATACAATATTTTAAATCGATGACCTACACTAACGTTGACATCCGAACCAATCCAAAGCAAGAGACGATTTGACAAACGAATTGAAAGTATCGTCCGTGAATAGCTCTTTGTCGAGCAGCAGATTTCTGAATTATGTTCGTGCCATAAGTAGGTACAGCTGTGACAATATTACATGAAAATATTTTCACTTTCTCTGTGAAGCTCCCCAGGTATGGGACGAGACGACACACGCGACATTTGATCATTTAAGTTTCCAGTGACGCACTGTAGGATCAAACCATAGGCCTCCTAACAATAGATAAATAGGTATATAATCGTGAAACTGTAGAGATTCATAACGACCTGACGCTGTCATTCATTTAATTTTAAAACACGACGTTTCATTTAATCAAATAATACATGGAGGAGTCGATTCAACTAGAATTCCTTTAGTCTGTATTTTAAACGAAGGCGATCGATCATCCCATTCATT
>SMSR01015670.1:16335-26566 GCA_019453355.1 Ceratina japonica | reverse complement strand
CAATTTCTCAATCGTGGTTAAATAATTATATTTATATGTTTAAGTTAAATAATTACCTGATCGTTAAGGGACTTCTCCATGGCGTTGAGAGGATCCAGGGAGTTCACGGACTCGTTTAAGTGCGAGAGAGGCCCGGCTCCGTTAGTGTAATCGTTATTGGTATTCGTAGTCGTCCCGGAATTTATATCGAACGATCCTCCCGATGAATTCCGATGATTGATATTATTGTTAGCGTACGTGGTCTGCGGGTTATTCATCATCGAGCCGCTGACGATGCTGTTCATGTCCGGAGGTATGTACGGGCTCAACGCCTGATTCATATCCCAATTATTCATCGTCGGCATATTCATACTTCCAGGCGACATCGCCTTCGTGAGCCGCTTGCAGTCCGTCTCCTCCTCGGACTTGATACCAGTTAGTAAAATCTTCGCCGGCTTCCAGTTCGCCATCGAGTCTATCGTTACCTCCTCCGCGTCGGCGGCAGTTGCCGTGTTCAGAATTCCCCACATGTATTGGTCTACCTCCAATCCTTCCAACTGTGCAGGTTTCCTGCAAACGAACATCAAAACTGTTAATCGAATCCGAAGCAAATACATATTTTTATTTATATTGTCGAGTCGAGGAAGTACTTACGTGCAAACAGGACATCTCCAGGATCCTCGCTCGCAGTTTAGCTGCAAGTAGGATTCCAAGTCGAAACACTGAATGTGTTTGCAATCGTGTCCCCTTGCTGGCAGTGTTATGCGTTTAAAAGTAATAGGACATTTTAGTGATACCTGTAATACAAGAGAATCGGACGGTGAGCGACTGATCTGTAAAATAGAATTGCCATCGAACCAACGAAATTTGACGTTTACCTTTAGTGCTGTTTGCTCGACTACGTCTTTCTCCGATTGTATACCGTTGTTCGTAATAGTATTATTAAAATTTCTTTTAATTTTAGTAATACAGTGTTCGGCCGTGAGTAGCCTTTTACGCAGCAATCCGTGAAGCACGCTTCTCACGCTTGGCCGATGAACCAGTTGAAGCACGAACAAATGGGACTGTAAAGAACAAAGAGATCAAATCAGTATTGAAATCGAATTCAGATATATATAAAAAAAAAATATATATATAGTTATATTACAACGTATAAATTATCGTGCCCGGGATGAGAAATGAAGCTTACACAGCAACACGCAGATACAGTGATCTGTATCGTGTTCCTCCCTGGTTGACAAACGTCCTTCAGGTATAACGGCTTGTGCGACGTCTTATTCTCACCCCGATCGATTACCAGCGGCGTAGCGTTCACAGAGACCTGCACGCTCGCCGGCCAATTCGTGTTCATTTGCCGGTCCTCGTGGTGGAAACATTTCAGTTGCAGCTCCAGATCGGACCGCCACATCAGCGTCTGATGGACCGTCGATTTCAATTGGAATACGTGGTTGCTTACAGCCAGATTATGCTCTAATCGGAACGGCGGAAGGATGATGCCATCCCTCACGGGGAATGTTAATCTCAACTCATCGTCCTCTGCACAGAACAAGACAACGTTTCATTAAAAAAACGATCTTTCTATAAAAATTGATATTATGTATCAAATTTAGTGCTGTTTGCTCGATTATGTCTTTCTCCGACTGTATACCGTTATTCGTAATAGTATTATTAATATTTCTTTTAATTTTAGTAATACAGTGCTCGGCCGTGAGTGGCCTTTTACGCAGAAAATTGAATTGATATTATGATAATTGTTTCTAAGTAATTCAACTTACTCTGAATGTTAACCGGCGACTTCATCTCGTTGAAGTTAGGCTTGATGTCCGAGTTCGGACTGATGTAAGGAGGCATGCTGGTCGCCGGGGTCAGCGGGGGAGTCGGGTTACCAGGCATACCGGGACTATGCTGATAGTTCAGATTCCCCGCGGCCGTCGTTCTCATCGCCGCGACGTCCGGTTGGTACTGATTGTTCGCGGCGGCGGGTGCGCCGTACGAGTTCGCGCCCCCGGAATACCCTGTATTCGGTTGATGCCCGACGAACTGATTCCCGACCGTCGTAGGCCCCATGCTAACCGGTATGCCGTTGCTACCGTAGTATTGGTTATTAGCCGCCTGGTTCGGAGTGTTATACGACGGCGCGGTCTGCCTCATGTTGCTACTGCGTATCATGGAATTGGGCCCGAAGCCGGCCGGAGAGGGATTCATGTTTTGCATAGGATATTGAGACGGGAAGTTCGGCCTCGCCGCCGCTTGGTAATTGGTCGGGTACTGCGTCGACGACATGCCGTTGAATGCCGGCTGCATCGCGGCTGGGCTCGGACCGGGGTACGGACCTTGCTGCCTCTTCTGCGCCATGTGCATCGGAGGATTTGGATAAGGGGCTAATCTCCTTGGGTAGCCCTGGTGGGGTTGGGCCTTGAAACAGACATTACCGTTGTTTAATACACGATTCTCGTTGTTTAAGTAACGATCACCGCCTTTTTCCGCTCCCCGAACCAGTGCTTTACGCACCTGCATATGCATCTTGTTCATTTGCATGGTATTGGGTACCATCATGTTGTTCATGTTCATGTTGCCCATGGTGCTCATGGAGCTGGCAGGCGGCATCCCGTTCATACCGTTCATTCCATTCATACCTCCCATCGACATCGAGTTGATACTGTTCATCCCATTCATACTATTCATTGAATTCACAGAATTCATATTGTGCATCGGGCTCATCGTGCCCATGCCGTTAAAATTGCTCATCCCGGCTGGCCCCATTCCGGCCATTGGTAGTCTTTGCGAGTACCCTGAGTACGTTTGATGGTGGATTCCATTATGGCCCTGCATCTGAAACAAACGAAATGAAACAATGTTTAGTCTCCCCAGTCGAACGGTAAAATCTGTTGTTTATAATTGTCGGGCAGAGTGGATAAGTACCTGATTGAATTGGGAGGGGATGTCTTGGCGGTCCTGCATGGCCACCACGCTGGCAGTGGCGGTGGCCGTAGCGGTGGCAGCTGCCACCATCGCCGCGGCACTAAATGTCGAACCACCACCCCCGTTCTGGGATGGCACCGCGCTATGATAGCCGCTTGATAATACGGGCTGGACCCCGACACCGATCGCCGCCGTTGTTGATGATGTTTTTGAAGCTCGTCTCGAAGAAACCCGCGAGTAGGTGTCGCGCACGGCCGGCTGAACGGTGTTCACGGTACTGGAAAATGAAAGAGACGGAAGAACGTGAATGAATGAGCCGTGCGAAATTTTTACATCGTAATATGGACGCGCGTCGGGTTTTCAGGTCAGATTCGCGTCGGTCGGAGCTCGTGTGTGCCCACGAGCAATCGATTGTATCGCAACGTCCGCTATTTTCCACGGCGCGGCAATAATATACGTTAGTTATTCATGATCGCTGAATTATTTGAGAAGGTCGCCAATTTAAATCGCGCATCGCGTGGGCCGCGCGGCCACAGCCGCCACGCTTATTACGCCCGATATTATTTAATCACCGGAACTAATTGACTTTACAACAAACCCACTTATCGAAAATTCACGCCGTCCCAGTACGAAAAAAAATAACTGTACAAGCGTCCGCCGAATGGGATCGGTGAAAAAAAAGCGCGTAGGTCCGAACTGCTGCGTTGCAATCTTCGATTAGTGTTATCTCTGCTTGAGCCAGCACGTAAAATGCTTATCGGCACTATAAAAAAGGAGAACAAAACGAAAAGGAAAAAAGGTATTGGGGAATAATGGGCAAACCTACGCCGCTTCGAACAATACGAATTTGTTCCCTCGTCGAACGAGGAGCTGAAGTCTACTGAAAGGGGATCGATCGAACGGGGACGTCTTAATTTTTCGTGTTCTAATTCTTCTTTAAAAATCGATTTACCTGGCCCGGGGGCCTCGGCGTCGGAGCCTTTTCTCATTTTACAGGGCGCGCGCGGACGGAACCACCACGTTCGAGACATATACAGGGAAGGAGGAGGAAGTCGAACGCTTTGTCGTGCCCTTCTATCGATACGTCCCAGGCCTTGAACATTGTTCGCTCTTTTCGAGTAGCCTTCGCCTCTGTCCCCGTCGCGAGGCGAGCGGGCGCGCGCGCGCGCGCGCTCGTATATACCCCAAAAGATCGAAAGACAGACCGAACCCTGCGCCGCCGCTCCGCATCGTTCATATTCCCAGCTGGCCAAGGCCCCTATTGGTTTTCTGTGGGAAATGCACGTGCTCTCTATTCACACACTGCCGCGGCTCTCTCGCTGCGCTTATAATACCGTTCTGCTACAAACGCCGCTTTGCTCTGCGCTCCGCGCCGCCGCGCCGCCGCCGTCATCGCGGTGTGAACTCCGCCTGCAAACGGAAACGTTCCCGGTTCCAGTGGAAGATCAACAAGTCTCTCTCTTCTATCGCCAGCATTTATTAATAACGCTCGCCGCGCAAAAGTGGAGCCGGTTTCATACGGACAACTGTTTAATGGAGATTGTAAAGAAATTTAACCCGATGCGACGATACTCGAGGGAAAATTACTTAGTGACGTGAAAGAAGTCGCGGACAAGGGTATATTATGACCATTGTTCTCCGTAATGTTCGGAACTCGGGGAAACCACGTGAAAGAGTGCACCGTGCGTAGCGTAGCGTGGCCGTCGCGACGCTATATAGGCGCGCGATATCGCGTTACCACGTGCACGGGACGCACGGCTCTTGCGCGTGCTCGCGGAAATCGTGTAAAACTTCGGCTGGGAATTTCTGCGCAAATGCGGCCGGCTCCCCTTTTCAATCCCCTATACGAACTTTTCGATCGGCCGGTTCAAACGTCCCGCGCGCTTTCGCAACCGAGACTTTTCTTTCAAACAATAAGTATGTTAATTTAATTTTTATGGAGGATTCGTACGGTTTTCGGTTTTGACGATCGAATATTTTAGTGCAGCCTCGCAGGGGGCATATAAAAGATTTCTTACGACCGGCTTGAAATCACTGTTTCGGCATAAACGCGTTTGTTTATTGCAGGCCTTGAATTCGAGCTACGATCGAATCGCTTATAGAGCGAGCAATCGGTTGATTTGATAAGATACCAATTTATGGACATTCGCGGTCTACTGCCAGCTGATAACGATTTTTACGCCGCCGCGGTCGGAACGGGATATCTGCATATACACCGTTCCCCTGAATTAGTAAAACGAGGATGTTAATAAACAAAGAACTCCGTTAATCGTTTTGTTGAATAATTCTCTGTTTTTTTTTAAGCTGACCCTTGGCGGTTTCCAAAGTCAACGGAAGAGAGGCTTCCTCTCGTCGGTAAAACCGAAAAAGAGAGAGCCCTCTCCGGGTGCCGTGTCCTCGAGACGCGANAAAAGAGACGGAAGAACGTGAATGAATGAGCCGTGCGAAATTTTTACATCGTAATATGGACGCGTCGGGTTTTCAGGTCAGATTCGCGTCGGTCGGAACTCGTGTGTGCCCACGAGCAATCGATTGTATCGCAACGTCCGCTATTTTCCACGGCGCGGCAATAATATACGTTAGTTATTCATGATCGCTGAATTATTTGAGAAGGTCGCCAATTTAAATCGCGCATCGCGTGGGCCGCGGCCACAGCCGCCACGCTTATTACGCCCGATATTATTTAATCACCGGAACTAATTGACTTTACAACAAACCCACTTATCGAAAATTCACGCCGTCCCAGTACGAAAAAAATAAATGTACGAGCGTCCGCCGAATGGGATCGGTGAAAAAAAAGCGCGTAGGTCCGAACTGCTGCGTTGCAATCTTCGATTAGTGTTATCTCTGCTTGAGCCAGCACGTAAAATGCTTATCGGCACTATAAAAAAGGAGAACAAAACGAAAAGGAAAAAAGGTATTGGGGAATAATGGGCAAACCTACGCCGCTTCGAACAATACGAATTTGTTCCCTCGTCGAACGAGGAGCTGAAGTCTACTGAAAGGGGATCGATCGAACGGGGACGTCTTAATTTTTCGTGTTCTAATTCTTCTTTAAAAATCGATTTACCTGGCCCGGGGGCCTCGGCGTCGGAGCCTTTTCTCATTTTACAGGGCGCGCGCGGACGGAACCACCACGTTCGAGACATATACAGGGAAGGAGGAGGAAGTCGAACGCTTTGTCGTGCCCTTCTATCGATACGTCCCAGGCCTTGAACATTGTTCGCTCTTTTCGAGTAGCCTTCGCCTCTGTCCCCGTCGCGAGGCGAGCGGGCGCGCGCGCGCGCGCGCTCGTATATACCCCAAAAGATCGAAAGACAGACCGAACCCTGCGCCGCCGCTCCGCATCGTTCATATTCCCAGCTGGCCAAGGCCCCTATTGGTTTTCTGTGGGAAATGCACGTGCTCTCTATTCACACACTGCCGCGGCTCTCTCGCTGCGCTTATAATACCGTTCTGCTACAAACGCCGCTTTGCTCTGCGCTCCGCGCCGCCGCGCCGCCGCCGTCATCGCGGTGTGAACTCCGCCTGCAAACGGAAACGTTCCCGGTTCCAGTGGAAGATCAACAAGTCTCTCTCTTCTATCGCCAGCATTTATTAATAACGCTCGCCGCGCAAAAGTGGAGCCGGTTTCATACGGACAACTGTTTAATGGAGATTGTAAAGAAATTTAACCCGATGCGACGATACTCGAGGGAAAATTACTTAGTGACGTGAAAGAAGTCGCGGACAAGGGTATATTATGACCATTGTTCTCCGTAATGTTCGGAACTCGGGGAAACCACGTGAAAGAGTGCACCGTGCGTAGCGTAGCGTGGCCGTCGCGACGCTATATAGGCGCGCGGTATCGCGTTACCACGTGCACGGGACGCACGGCTCTTGCGCGTGCTCGCGGAAATCGTGTAAAACTTCGGCTGGGAATTTCTGCGCAAATGCGGCCGGCTCCCCTTTTCAATCTCCTATATACGAACTTTTCGATCGGCCGGTTCAAACGTTACGCGCGCTTTCGCAACCGAGACTTTTCTTTCAAACAATAAGTATATTAATTTAATTTTTATGGAGGATTCGTACGGTTTTCGGTTTTGACGATCGAATATTTTAGTGCAGCCTCGCAGGGGGCATATAAAAGATTTCTTACGACCGGCTTGAAATCACTGTTTCGGCATAAACGCGTTTGTTTATTGCAGGCCTTGAATTCGAGCTACGATCGAATCGCTTATAGAGCGAGCAATCGGTTGATTTGATAAGATACCAATTTATGGACATTCGCGGTCTACTGCCAGCTGATAACGATTTTTACGCCGCCGCGGTCGGAACGGGATATCTGCATATACACCGTTCCCCTGAATTAGTAAAACGAGGATGTTAATAAAGAAAGAACTCCGTTAATCGTTTTGTTAAATAATTCTCTGTTTTTTTTTTTAACCTGACCCTTGGCGGTTTCCAAAGTCAACGGAAGAGAGGCTTCCTCTCGTCTGTAAAACCGAAAAAGAGAGAGCCCTCTCCGGGTGCCGTGTCCTCGAGACGCGATTATGGCGCATCGAACAAAAACAAATTTCGAATAATGGCCTCTCGGTCGAATTCAATACGTCGCCGGTGGAACACATCCGCGGCGCTCGTGTACACATACGCACGTCGTGCGTGCCCACGTACGTACGTGCGTCTCTGAGGGGGGATACACGAGGTGTTCGTAAAACGGGCACACGCAGAAGGACATTGTCGGGACCGTTATTAGTAAATCTCCGAGAGTACGCCAATTAGGCGCATCGGGTCTCGTGTAAGTATATTATCATTCCAATTATTACGTGCACGCTTGGTTACATATACGTTCACGTACTATTAATAAACGGTAACGTGTGCAAATGAAAAGTGTCACGACAATAACGTCTGAACCGTATCCGGGCTAAAAATTCCATTCATCTTACACCGCGCGTCTATATACCGTCGGCCCACTCCAAATCTTTCCACGCATCCTGTTATTGAACACGCTTCAATACACGCCAGCGTAAATGGATGACGTGGGGCGCGTGTGGTCGATTACAATTAACGCGGCCGTCGAATCAATACCAAGGCCTAGGAGATTCCTAAAAAACCGTTCTCGGATAAATAAATTCCCATTAACGGGAGAGACGCGAGCGACCAACGCCCTGCGCTTCTCCAGGCGAAGGTATAGTCATCATTGTCTCCCGTGGTGTTAGATTTCCGTGGCAGCCCGTCTACACGTAACGTACTTACACTCCAGATATAGCGCGGGGAGCATTTCGAAGGTTGACGTCATCGCGCGTCCCACCCCCTTTAAATTCGCCGCCGACAATGAATGCAACGGGGGCGAGAGAAAGACCCCCGGGA
The DNA here is from genome assembly GCA_019453355.1 of Ceratina japonica. Taxonomy (NCBI): domain Eukaryota; kingdom Metazoa; phylum Arthropoda; class Insecta; order Hymenoptera; family Apidae; genus Ceratina; species Ceratina japonica. The sequence goes on along the minus strand of SMSR01015670.1, from coordinate 18,316 downwards.
AAGGGTGGCGGGTGAGAAAAAGACGGAGGAACGAAAAAGAGGGGGAGAACCGTCGAACCTATGCCTTTTTTCCCTTCGACGTTCTCTTCGCGTTCACCCTTATCCCTGACCGTATATATATATATATATATATATATATATATACATATATATGTATATAGATTCCTTCTCCCCTTCTGTCCTTCCCCTCCGGGGGCGGGCCAGGCCCCTACTGTAAAGCCTGCAACGGGTTTCTCTTCTCGGATGTCAATATTTCGTCAACTAGAGCCCACTCGGCACGCAACAAAAGCGCCTACTGCATACAGCTTGCGCCGTGCGATAAAGAAAGAGGGAAACAATCGTCGGTAGCGTCTAGCGCCCGTGATTCGTCGGTCGTTTAGAGGAAGGACGCGAAGGGCACGACGGGGACTCGTCGCTCCCGGCACAAGGGTGCGAATATGTGCGCGCCTAGTAGGAAGCCGAACGCGAAGCGCATTAAATCGTCGTTTATTAACGCGAGAAAGAAACAGGGAATTCTAGGTTTACTAACTTTTTCCTTACCCTGTATTAGAATATCGACGTGAGAAAATGTAACGCGTTTCTTAAATAACTTTTTCTTAGAAGCAGTGTCTCTATGNTATACGTTCACGTACTATTAATAAACGGTAACGTGTGCAAATGAAAAGTGTCACGACAATAACGTCTGAACCGTATCCGGGCTAAAAATTCCATTCATCTTACACCGCGCGTCTATATACCGTCGGCCCACTCCAAATCTTTCCACGCATCCTGTTATTGAACACGCTTCAATACACGCCAGCGTAAATGGATGACGTGGGGCGCGTGTGGTCGATTACAATTAACGCGGCCGTCGAATCAATACCAAGGCCTAGGAGATTCCTAAAAAACCGTTCTCGGATAAATAAATTCCCATTAACGGGAGAGACGCGAGCGACCAACGCCCTGCGCTTCTCCAGGCGAAGGTATAGTCATCATTGTCTCCCGTGGTGTTAGATTTCCGTGGCAGCCCGTCTACACGTAACGTACTTACACTCCAGATATAGCGCGGGGAGCATTTCGAAGGTTGACGTCATCGCGCGTCCCACCCCCTTTAAATTCGCCGCCGACAATGAATGCAACGGGGGCGAGAGAAAGACCCCCGGGAAAGGGTGGCGGGTGAGAAAAAGACGGAGGAACGAAAAAGAGGGGGAGAACCGTCGAACCTATGCCTTTTTTCCCTTCGACGCTCTCTTCGCGTTCACCCTTATCCCTGACCGTATATATATATATATATATATATATATATATGTATATAGATTCCTTCTCCCCTTCTGTCCTTCCCCTCCGGGGGCGGGCCAGGCCCCTACTGTAAAGCCTGCAACGGGTTTCTCTTCTCGGATGTCAATATTTCGTCAACTAGAGCCCACTCGGCACGCAACAAAAGCGCCTACTGCATACAGCTTGCGCCGTGCGATAAAGAAAGAGGGAAACAATCGTCGGTAGCGTCTAGCGCCCGTGATTCGTCGGTCGTTTAGAGGAAGGACGCGAAGGGCACGACGGGGACTCGTCGCTCCCGGCACAAGGGTGCGAATGTGCCTAGTAGGAAGCCGAACGCGAAGCGCATTAAATCGTCGTTTATTAACGCGAGAAAGAAACAGGGAATTCTAGGTTTACTAACTTTTTCCTTACCCTGTATTAGAATATCGACGTGAGAAAATGTAACGCGTTTCTTAAATAACTTTTTCTTAGAAGCAGTGTCTCTATGTATTTCGAAATCGTTCATGTATTCATGGGTAGCCAAAGGCTGTTTCCCCATTTACAGAAACCGAGGAGGCGACCAATACCGGCGATGCGTGTCGAGGTGGAGGCGAATAATATCGAGCGAGGAATCCTTGTACGAGATAAAATGGGACTCTCACGGTCGCCCGTCCGACGTATAGCGTTATCCTCGCTGGAAAAGGATTCTCGCTTCGACAAATCTAATTTATATACTTTATAATTA
>SMSR01015669.1:0-23436 GCA_019453355.1 Ceratina japonica | reverse complement strand
ATATTGAAATTTCAATGTGTCCCGCTAGGGAACGCACGCAAACGCGAAGCTGGCTAAACTTCACTGTCCGAATCTGTGCAACAAAATCGGACTAGGACCTTGTCTCGGTCAGTATTGCGTGCACACGTCGGTGATAAATAGTCAAAACACGTTGTTCATAATCTACCAAGTCTTTGACGTGCTGACCGGAAGCGACCTGACGCGTCCCTATTATCATATTTTGGCGGAAATTTATGCCCGCACGAGGTTCGATCAACGTGTAGAATTACGGCTGTAAATCGTTGGGAGCTTGGCCGCGGTTCGACCCGGGCCGAGACAGGTTCGAGTAATTGAACATTGCAAATCGTGGTAACACGCAGGAAGTGGACGTGATTAATCTGGCCCTCCGTTTAATCTATTTCTGAAAGTGGATATTTGAGATTGTTAGGGACGGATACGTGTGGTATCGAATCGCGACCACGTCGAACCGTTCGGTTGGTCGGGAATAAATGCGATTGAACCGTGCCCGGTTTCGTCCTTGTTAGTAGTAGAAAACTATTGGCCAATTACTTTTATTCGATTCGGCGTGACAACGCGACGAAATGTGCCCAAAGACTAGCCAAAGAACGAGTCCCTCGTAGAGATATTTCTCGAACGAATATCGGAATGTACGCGTAACAAAGTGCACATAAATCTATTTTTTCAACGAATACGAACGCTGCACAAGCTCTTGTATTCATTATACTAGAGATTATTCTCTTGGGCCGTGCAATATCTGCAGTATTGATCGAATCCTGCTCTACTTGTCAAACCTATTGGCAGAACTACACCGCGTGCATGAAAATCAGACTTCTGTGAAACGTTTACTTCAATTATCGGACCGAAGTCCAATATGCATCGAAATTATTGACTATTCACGTACGCGGAAAACGGAAGTCGTTCTACTTATGCCAAACGTATTTGGCATGAATGTTCCCCGATGACAAATGTTATATATACGGATTAATTTAATTAGGCAGTGAAAATCGCGAAGAAAGACGAGAAAGAAGAAGGCGAAAAACATTTCTGGGCTATAAACGAAAAGAATTGCTGGATGAAATCTATTGTATTCCACGATTTTATCCCTCAAGCATTTTCCTTTCGACTTTCATTACCTCGTGCAAATGTCCCTTCAGCAAAGCGAACTGTATCCTGCGGTACTCTCCGTGGGAGGATACCTGCTGCTTCGAGCTCTTCGTCGGCGATTTAGTTTTCACTGGGACGTGCGACATTTTCACTTTCGTTCGGGGGAACGTGCCCGAAAATCGATGCTCTCCGTCGGTCGATCGTGCATCAAATGAATTTTTTACGCTCGCTCGGGTGTTTAGGAACCTTGCATAATAAATAATCGCCCGAGATAAAAAGTCGTTAGCAACTTGTACGACGGTCGTAAGAGAGTATGTAAATACGTACGTATTTCGCAGTTTAACGCGCCGCACACGTGCAGTTTATTAAATTAGCGAATAAGAAGACGATACTAATACCGACTCGCGATTCGATGCAGGAAACGTGAATTGCATAGTGCAGAATCTTCGAAAAGCGCGAGCGCAATCACGAAGACAAAGATCGCCGTCCACTGGACGTAACAATTGCAACCATTTTCATCGGAAAATGCTCGGACGTAAAAATAGTCACGAATTCACTTTCACTTTTTTTATGCCCTTCTCGTATTATTGCGTAGAGCACGTGCTTTCTGAAAATTGTATCAACAAACAACGTTATCGCTAAATTCTAAACGATCGCATCGGGAGCATTTAAATTAATAGCGCGATAAAGATTGCTTTTATCGCGAACGTTTATCAAGGTAGATTACTCGCGATGTGGAACGGCATAATGGGAACGCTCAAGAGGAAATCAATGGGTCAGCTGATCGGGTACGCGACCGAGTTGTGAACTTTCACTGAAATATCAACTCTCGCGACGAACAAGAAAGCGCAAGCGACGTTTCCTCGATACTCGTCCGTTAGTATCGCGATTCTTTTTGCACTTTCCCAATTACTCAACGATTACGCTACTCTAACTCGTGAGATAAGAAGCCAGACAGCAGATAACGTTAAGTCTCTTCTCGCGTTCTATTTGGGTCTATCGCGTTAATTTATCTCTAAATAATAATAATACGTGCTTCGCGTCCTTTTCGAATCATTAATAAGTAACACGGAAAATTTGAAGTACGCGCATCGGAAGCGAGAAAAAGCCGTTTAGGATGAAAATTAACGAGTCGACGTATTCGGTGCTCAAAATTTTATCTTCGCTCAACGATCGATTCTCACCTACGTGTTTTCTATTCTCGTAAATGCACGAAACTTAGCAACGTTTCAACATTCGAGGGTAGCTTTATACACACGTTCGCGTAAAAAGCACTCGCTATCTTTCACGACCGTTCGACGATATCTCTGAATCGCTATCGTTTCCTGCATTGGATTACGAGCGGAGTCAAGGTGACGCGTTACACGCTCTTGCAACAAAAAGCTCGAACAGTTAAAACTATGATATCCCGATCGCGTCGGACGGAGCCCCAAGGCCGATCGTCCGCACTGTGCGTATCGCGACTCGCAATTCGATTACCACTGACTCAATGATGACACTGGCCGCGCTCAAAAAGAGACAAATTAGATTGTTGCCAAACTGACGGCCGACCCGAGCACGTTGCACATTTTACAATCGCGAAATAAATACGTATTTCATACGTGAGTAAACCTGAGTCCACTTTGATCCTGCACTCGTTCACTTACTACGAACATCGAACATCGAATCGTTCCACCGAGAGGCACTTCCTCACCGTCGATTTTAATAACTCGTACGCAAACTTTCCGCTTCACGGTGTCCGGCGTCGTGAAAAATTCCACGATGAAATGTCGCGCGCGCGGACGACTTCTAAGCACCTGGCGTTCCGCGAGTGACGATGGTCGGACGCGAGCTGAATTGTTCGCCGTTGGGATCACGATTTATTAGCGTCCGCGAGCCAGGAAGCCGGCAGGGATAAACGAGAGATCGTTGATCGAGATACCGGCACCGGCTTCGCCCGCCAGGACGCGGATTAACGAGAAACATTATTACCTCTCCTCACACGAAAGAGCATTGTTCCAGCCCGGAGCAGATACTAACGTCGAAAGTCCATGGAGTCATGACTCAAAAGCAGTTTGAGCGATGACGGGAGCACGGTCACTCGAAAACGGTAAAAGTAGGTTTGGAGCCGGGCACCGCTGACACAGAACTTGGCCGTGGTAACATCCTTCGCGCACTGAAAACGGGGAACAATTAAGAGAACCACGAGCCACGATACCTGACGCATGTGGGCGATCCACGTGGACGGACCGTCCGCTGGGACGCCGTCGCCGCCGCCGCCATCCGCTGCCCGCGGCGGAAGCGCGCGTAGGAATAAGTAAACCGAGACTCACCGGCGCGGAAACTCGAGATTATACGACGAGGCGCACTCGCTCTTAATGATGCGCGATTGCTGAAAGTCGCGGATCGATTCGTTAACGGAAACTCCGTCGGGCCCAGCTGACTCGCATTGTCAGCCGAGATTAACGCGGCCGACGTCTCCGTGAACTCTCCCCGACTTGATTTGAAAATTATCAGATTTACAAGTCCTCGAGGTCTATTTAAAGACTCTCAGGTTTTTAATATCTCGTAGCTCGTTCTTGCTTCAGAGCAAAATTTCGACCCTACGTCTATTCACCGTTTTTCGTTAAAAACGAGTTTCTCGTTTACCGTTATGTAACATATTGTGCAAGAGGTATTGCGGAAATCAATGTCATTGCAAGCTGGATGCTCTCCAAAGAAAATTCCANTTCGTAGCTCGTTCGTGGTTCAGAGCAAAATTTCGACCCTACGTCTATTCACCGTTTTTCGTTAAAAACGAATTTCTCGTTTACCGTTATGTAACATATTGTGCAAGAGGTATTGCGGAAATCAATGTCATTGCAAGCTGGATGCTCTCCAAAGAAAATTCCAAGATCTCATGGTATAATACGTCGAGCACGCGACTGTGACAGTGGATATCGAAAATATCTTCAAACGTTGGAATGAAAATTAAATTTAACACAGCACGCGAGATCAAACTGTGTTTTATATACAGGCGTCACTCGAGTTAAACTGTTTTAAGCTGCGCGTCTACAAAAAACGGATCTGCACGTTCGCCGATACAGAAACAATTGGTCGAGGAAGATTTGATAGAACGCTCGGACGATTCAATAGACTCGCTCCATTTAATCCTTCACCGAATTGAAGAGGACGTAGGGAGAATAAAAATACACGACAAAACCTGTACAGGGAAAGGTATCGAAAATAGTGGACTAACGAGAAACGTTTTACGATACACGATTACACCTATCGTTAAAGAGGACAGAGATAACAGACACTTAAAAGCGAGGTTCTTATCGTGCAAACTTTTGCGATATTTACAAACCGTAAGTGTTCCACTAAATTAGACTTCATGAAAATCTAATATATAATCTTAATAAATCGCTTTCGCGTTACGAGTAATTGACTTTCGTGGAATTGACGACCAGAGCCGAGATTCATAAGGGGGGCAATGGAACGGAAAACCGCGACGAAAGCAGGAACGAGTTTCTTCGAATTCGCGGTGAAACTCGGTCACGCTCCGTTCGGCTGGTCAGATACATAAATATGAATAAAGTGGGACACAAGACTGTTTTCAGATAACAGATGAATCGGAACCGTACTACGGGCAACACCGTGCCAAGTCACGACTGCACTTTCGCATTCTTCGTCGTCTTGTGAATCGGCGAAATTCGTGAGATAGTTCCGCGAATAAACAGTCGTTACTCATCCCGAGGTTTACGTCGCCAGAACAATCGATCACGGATCAATGAAAATTTCACGTGTAGAATAAACTTTAGACTTGTGACAGGTTGTACACGATGAAAACTTTCGGCCCGTTTATTACGGCTATCGCGTACCGATCTGCTTAGATATGAATACCCGGTATAAGAACCTCGTGAACGGACAGATAAACGTGATTACTTCCGATTCAACAAGCTCAGTCATAAATCCGCGCACAAAAACTTGTAACCTGTTGCATAGAATCTCACTCTATTACTCGGACACGGAAAATGTCTCGCCACGACGATAAATTATGCTCTACTTCAACGGTCGGTCCGTTCAGCTGCGCAACGTCCGTTTAAAAGACAGCTATTTCGGTTTCATTGTCGCGACGCTCAATCATCTCGCCGCTCGTTCGAAAGGGAGAATTTCCAAAATTATTTACCGAACTCGACTCCGTGTCGAACCACATTCGCGGATCTGGCAGCCACGAGTTCATATTGTTTAATGGCACGTAACAGTCGCAAAGGCGTTTAATAGCGACCGCGAGTAGACTATTTGGCACCCGGCACTTGTCGTTCGCTCCGTTTCGAATCAAACACAACGAGAGTGTCGTTCTATTACCGATGGCTGGATCACGTTCGGTTATGTTTACACCGGAAAATCAAAGCTAATTCGATCGCACCTGCCAACGGGACGCCTAATCGCCCCATTGGTAACGACGACTGTTCTCAACGATGCCTCTGTTCGCGCGGCAACGATCCTGTCCTATGAACCCGTGCAAAGTACGATACCTAGTATAATGGTCTGTTCTTGGTCGGCATCTTTTCGAAATTGACCTCTGAAATACGCGATTTCGATCGAAGAATAATTTCCCGACGAACGCGAGCCTTTCCTCGAATCTAACACGTCCACCTAAATCGAAATACGCTGTTAATCATGTTTACGGAATAAAACTTAATGAACGTATATACATTATCGCGAGAAATGGCAAATCCCTGTCTACTAGCTTAAACGACTAGTTATCAGTACGTTTTTTGTGACTCCGATAATACCCATAAAAACGTATGAAATCATCTCAAGTTGAAAGCTTGAAATATATTAAATACTCGTCAAGAATCTGAATTTTTTAACTATGAATTAATTGAGAGATCAATACTTATCTTGTACGTTCACTGATATACAATTTTAACGACGTAAATCATTGCTTCAGGCTTATTAGTGTAAACTATCACTATTCAGTACTATCAATCGTCAAACAGTAATTTTAATTTGTAATTCAAACTCACCGATTAAACAAAAGATAGCTCGTTCCGGATACCCGCTGTCGTCATGTATGATAGAACCACGGTTATTCAATCTAGGATCAAATAACAGCCGCATAAAGAATCGATTCGGAACAAAAGAGCACGATAGGGAAGGAGGAAATAAAAGACATTCATCCTTCGCGTAGCGATATGCTCCAACACGAGAATCGCAGTGACAGATATTATTACTCAAAAGTGACAGGAAAACGAATAGAAAATGACACATTCAAATTTTGAATAAAACTCGCGAGGAATGCGATTAAATTGAATGTAAATGTATGTGAAATAAAAGCAAGATAACAACAAGTCCTTTGTTACTTTCAAACAAATGATTCAGTCTCTTCGAAACGATCTCCGACCGGAGGTGCGAATATGTATGTAAAACGTTTTGTTAAGATGATTGTAACCTCACCTGAGAGAATACGATGATTTTGAAGGTATCCGAGCTTCGTTAGACGAGAACGTAGACCGTACACGTATAAATTAGAAGCAACATGGTCGAGCCTGCCACAAACGGCATTATGTCACTTATGTCGCACACGAAATTCGTTAGTCGCACTGTAAAAATCGCGACACGAAAAATGTATCTCGGCGTATCTTTCGTTCGCTGCTGTTGGCGTCGTCCGGCAGGCGGCGCTTGCTACGAACCTCGAACAGCTGATTTCTCGCGCGCGTGCGCCATAAATGAACGTTCCAAAGGGCAAAAAATTTATATGATACAAATTCTATCAACCAGCGTATTTTGACAAAATACATATTCCCATATTGTTCGTCCTGTATATACGTTTACATACGTACCCATATTACCAGCGTAAATGCTTATTTTCAACACGTTTACCGTAGCCACACTTGTCAGACATACCGGCGTTCGACTCTCTTCTTCTTACAATGCATTTATCACGTTGAAAAATGTTGTTTAAAATGTCATTAGTAATTTGAACGTGCGAAAACACAAGTTCTTTAGAAATGATAGCACAGGACTACGGTTATAATTGAATAAACTTCCAATTCTTCGTCTTTTTAAAACATCAGCTCCCGCGCCGAATTGTGTTCCACGATCCGACTATAGTAGCTTGCAATGCGCATGGGTCACTCATCAGCGATGTAATATAGCTCCTGTAGCTCATTACTTTATTCAGGTTATGTTACTTTAAGCTCCATGTGGTTTGTTGCTTGACAAATTATCATCATGACGGACTCATTGCCGTTGCCACAGAAAAAGTACTACAGACAACGTGCACACTCGAACCCCATAGCGGATCATTGTTTCGAATAGTACGTAATTATTTTATAATGAGAACAATGAGAACTTGTGTAAGAATTTGAACTCCGTGTAAGTATTCCTTTCGTCTTATCTGAAATCAAATTTTAGCCCGATCAAACCGGAGTTAATGGACTGGAGCTCATTATACCCGTTTTATTTCTCGTCTAGCGAGGAGTCCAAACGAAATGGACCGATAAACAAGCACGTGGAATTCGTAGACGTCGGTTGTGGATACGGGGGATTGTTAGGTATATAGAATCTTGACGTTTCTTACATACCTTTTCTTCCTCCTAGTAATTAACTCATTAATCTTTTGTAATAGTTACGTTATCTCCTATGTGCCCTGATAATTTAATTCTTGGTATGGAGATCAGAGTTAAAGTGTCTGACTATGTAATGGATCGCATTGCTGCATTAAGGTCACAAAATTCTGGGCAGTATCAAAACATTGCCTGCTTAAGAACCAATGCGATGAAATATCTACCAAATTATTTTTACAAAGGCCAGGTATANAATGTCTCGGCTCGTGTTTCCACGCTACGCCAACTATACTTTTCCCGTCGTCGGTCCACAACACCTGAGCGGGTGACAATTCCTCTGGTATACCCGAGAGCGCAGAGATTGTGTCTGTCGTCGTGTCGAGGACAGCGACAACTGGACGGTGTTTGCCTACCAATTGTTCTCCCCAATGAGGTTTGTAAAGGTATTCGTTACCCTGGAATTGGAACGTCTTCGTTAAACGAAATTTAATTCAATATCATTATAAATCTCTTACCACCGTTGCTTCATCTTCATCCTTTTTCTCATTATTTTTATCCTTTTTAATGGGTTTCTGTTTATAAAATGGTTCAGATTTTGGAAGCTTCTTCTCGGCTATGTACAACAGTTTAGTCTTGTCCGGAGACCACTCGAGGGAAGCAAATTCGGCTGGCAACAATGAATTTTCTTATTGGCACGACAGAAAATCGTACAATTTCTTGTTCTAACAAGATCGATTATTACCGTCTGTGTACACGTCTCCGTGCACGTCTAAAGCAGCCAAATCATAATTCTTCACGAGTCTCTGTCTGTCCCAGATTTCGATAAATTGCTTAGTCGTATTTTCACTCGTAGCCTGTCTCACGACGGCCCTACACTGCTCGTCCTCGGTGGTGGAAGACAAAAGTCTTGAAGAAAAGAAAATTTGTTGTAACAAGTATTTTAAAAAGAGACACACATTTTCTGTATTCATATAAGAAGCAACACGTACTCTGTCGTAACGTCGATGGGAAAGGTTTCGGACTGCACTTGGAACTTTGCGTCTAAAATGTGAGACTGACAAAATTTCTGGTTCGTCTTTCTCTCCAAGTTCCTCTGAGACCAAGTACTCAGAATCGATATTCTGTTACTATTGATTTCGAGAATTTTGGCACCAGTCAAAGACGGGTTCCTCGCTATCGTCTTGTACAAATTGACGATCTTTTCCACCTATGGAAAATATTGTTAGTCAGAAACCAAGAATTATGATAAAATGTATAAATTCCTCGAACCTGTCCCGATGCCATTTTGCAGAAATACGTTCTCACTCTGCACACTCGTCTTCGGAATCTGTTATCAGTCTGCGATGAGAATAATGATACAAACAAGATATCTTGATAAGAATATCACGCACCGATAGTAAAAGTAAATAATATTAGGGGGGACAATTTGCATAGGATTACATTGCGATCTCTGGACAAAACCACATGGATAAAAGAATGTTTCATAAAACTTTGTCCTCGAAAATATTAGCACTTTCAGATTAATCTAAGGTTATTCTAGCAATTATTAATATCATTTTAAACGAATTCAGAAAAAAAATGCATATTCTGAATACCTTGAAGATTACCTCGCTGGATATGTTCAAAATTCATTCCACGTTTCCACTGTGCAATTGTTCTATTTTTAAATTGCATGAAAATGAAAATATACGTTTGATTCTCAGTGAATCGTCACGTTGGTAGCAATGCAGGAGGATCAATTTTATTATGCGGCGCCAGATGTGTAGCTATATATTTGTCGGACACAAGAAATTTTCTTTTAACTGCACTTGTCAAGGAAAAAAGTTCTCATAATTATGGCAATAATTTCAGCATGGATTTGTAACATACCGAATGATCATGTGAAATCCAAAGAAAATTTATTTACATAATAATTTTACAAACTTAATCAAGTCATGTACTTCGTTTGTACATACAAATCGCAACAATTGTCCAAGGACCTTATAAGGGTTCGTCCGTGAACGTCGTATAAAAATAATTTGGAATCATTTTATATTTCGTTGAAACAAATTTAGTTCATCTATAAATCAACGGTGAACATTATAAAAATATAAATTATTAAGATCGATCGGTCGACAAAAATATCTTCGATGTATATTAAATGCATGTACGACTCTAAATCTCGAGGAAAATATTTCATCCGACAGTTTTCGAAAATATACTTTTACATTCAACGAGTGTTGCGAAATGTTTCCTTCTCTATACATAAAAACAAATTAATATACATACATATACAGATTACGTTTAGCTAGATACACTTATACCAATATCAGTCGTTACACTTCTCAATGCCTGTCCAAGTGCGAACCTACAGAAACACATTAACGACTTAAACTATAAAATATTCTCTATACAACTTAGCCCAAAGGCTTAAAAAAATTGAATAACTACCTAACGTGTAAAAGATTTCATTGTTCACGGGTAATACTTANTTATTGTTAATTCTTCCGTTTTGTCACCCATGGTGATCGGGACCTTTACCTGAAGAAAGATCAACCTGTTTTTCTGAAAATTTCACGACTCACTCTTACATTTCGTACTTCGTACGCTCCAAACATTCTGGGTTGAAACTTTAAGAGAATAGGCATGAGTCCTCCGGACTTGACGACGTCGCCTTGTGCCAAACATGAAAATATTTCACAGTGATAGTACTCGTTGATCTTACGAATATTACTCGTGTCCACTGAACACGGCAAATCGCTATTCGTGATGTTGCACATCCAATTTATCTGAAATAATTATCGACGTCGCGCGCTGTTTAGAAGGAGTCTTATCGAAATTGGAGTACCTTGTACATTCCGGCCAAGTCTCCGAAGTAGGTCTGTCCGAATTGGATCGATGGAAAAGTTAAGAAATTGCTTTGCGGTTCGTTCTGTTCCAAGCACAAAATGTGCAGATTGAAGACGATATGACGATCATGCCCAATGTCCAAGTCCCAGCTCACGATAGTCGTCCCTTCCAACGCGTACCGTATGTCCATAGCGAGAACGGTCTCTTGTTTCGGCTGAACATCGATTGATATTAATCTTTAGCTTACGTTCGATTAAATAATCTAACGAGAGAAATCGTACGTCCAACTTGTTCGATTTTACGTACACCGTACAAAGATCTTTGTGTACGCAATCGATCTCTGTACGTCGAAGAGACAATCCGATCTTCTTCGCGACAGGTTCGCAAGAGCATTGTTTAATTCTTTTGAGAGTCAACGGGACAGGCATTGTCGAAGGATTCGTTATCATCCATTTTATCAAAACGGTTCCGTCGTTCCTGATCATTGGAAAAAGATCCATGTCCAAGACCGCTTTCTCTCCTGGTAGCATATTTTCTAAAGTCTTATTTAATCTAAAAAGGCGAGCGGTAAGTGAGCGTAGCTACGACGATAAGGGTACCATTTACAAATATATGTTCACCTATTTATTCTCATTACTCGCCACAGAAATGGTTTGCTCACGTTCATCGAATATTTCTGATTATGTCCGAAAGCACACACGTTCTCCACCTAATGCGTAAATCGCGTATAAAGAATTCTGTAATCGAATGTTTTATAATTCTTATCGAACTTCAATGTTACTTTTATCGTGGGCAGTATACACATGCAGTAGACGTTGCAGAGTTTCACTGGAGTTTGTTCCGGTACCAGTTCGTCCGTTCGGAAATTGATCCTTATCAGATATTTGACAGCGAACTGGTAATAGACCGGAGTGCGCGGGGTAACAGCCACTGAAATCTTTTTACGCGATCCCGCGAAAATCGTCTCCGACGCCGGATGCAATTTCACGTCTTCGTCGATGTTTTCGAGCGGTAAATTACGATGAGTGCAAATTAATTTGTAATAAATATTCACCGGGCTGGGATTAATGAGATTGAAGGACAGCGACCTGGTATCGTTGTATTCTATCTCCCCGAGGTGTAGCTCTCTTGGAATCGCCTAAAGGTCGAGAGTATACGATAATGAATAACTCTTTGCTTCTTATATCTTTCATGTTCGTTTCGTAAATGTCGTACTTCCAATGACCCCGACTCGCTCCTCCCGCGGACGACTAAATTTATGCAAATCTTCGACCCCACGGTGAGCTCATTTTTTATCGCGACTACGATGCATTGGACCTCGAAGTCGTAGTCCACGTTTGGCTCGTTCGGAGAAAAGTAACACTCTTGAAGTAGAGTGTCGTTCGCAACGATCTCTCCCTTCAATTCCTCCACACCCAATTCGGAAGGCAATTGGTAAAATTGATATCTACGAATCACTGATTCGTTTTCTTTCGGAGCTCAACACCCGTTATGAGCAAAATTGATTTACCTTATTTTGTGCCGAGTAACGTTTCTCATTCCGAGTTGTGCGAACTGCTGGCAATGCGCCAGGACCGGTGAAAAGATCAATGTATTGTTATTGTTCATAACGAGATTCGCGTACTCCGCGTATCCCTTAAAGTCTATGTAACTCTCATTTTTTATATTCCCATTGAAGATCACTGTCCACCTCTCTATGTAAATCTGTTCGTTCTTCGATTCCGGCGCTAATTCGACTACGACTATCTGATAATCTCTGCAATTAAATAATTCGATTATCGCGAGAAGTACGACGAGTAAACAATTTTACGGACTGTACGTCGTACTGATAAATCACGCCGAGCATCGGTTTGACAGTGAAATGACTTGATTGTGGCGAAATAAATTGGAACATAAGAGGCAGATGACCGAATCTTTTAATCAGAAAAGTGGTATAGACTGGGTACGGTGGGACGCAGGGTGGCATAATCACGGTTTGAGGTATCTCGTATTGCGGTATCCAGCCGTTTGACGTAACAGGGAAGGAGTGACCTAGGGAACAATGTTTGACTTCGTATTTTAAAAAAGCTCCTATATACATGTATACATGGTTAAAAGTCCGACCTGTCACTACCACCGATATAACAAACGGGAAAGTAGTGTCTCTCCTGGCTTCCAGAAAAGCAGAACCAATTATTTCTCTGCCGTAAAGTTTGTTCGTTCCATTGGGATTGAACGTGAGTTCGAATAGAGCGGATCGGTGCGGTTGCACTGTCATTTCCACGGGTTCTATTTTAAAAATTCCGTCGACATCTGCGACACGATGAATAATTGAAGAAACCGCATTTGCAAGATTCATTTTTTACATTTACCTTCCTCCCAGACGATCAGTACATTTACATTGCAGTGATTAGTAAGACATATCGCATCCGGTATCCTCTGGAGAACGTTCTCTGCGTCCACGTCTGCTTGACCAAAATTAAAATAATGCTTCGACAGTGAGACGGGAGGTAAGTCCTCCAACGTGTCGACCACGTCCGTCATGTATCCTTTAAAGCCGATTTTCTCATCCCATGGATAGATAAAAGGAGTGATATCGAACATCTTTGTGGTCAAGTAGCCGTGTAACTCTATAATGATAGGCTTCTAAATTTCGAACAAATTTTATGTCAATCACTTCCTTTATCTAGTCGCGTGTACTCGTGAATTTTTTTATTTACTTGATACATAATTAGGAGAACCAAATGATAGGTGTATCTCTCCTCTTTCGGCGTCGTGAACGTAATCGTGATATATTTACGAGCTCCCGGATTGATTACACCGTACCTCGTGTCTAATTGGAACGGCTTATGTTTCTCGTCGATGTTGAACATAAAAGTGGCGGCGGCTTTCGATTTGTTCTTCAATTTAATTCGACGCTTGACCTCGGGATTCTCCGGCGAGCAACGCATAAAGATCTTCGTCGCCGAACAAATTACTTGGGGACCTATTTTATTTATTAAATAAATGTTTGAGCTACGAGTCACGTTTGTTCGAAGCGCGCGCGTATGCAAACGTGATAATACGATCTGCGATAAGTACCGATACTAGATCCGCGGGTGATAATTTTCATACAGGATCCAGTCGTGTCTGTGATTACGAAATAATCAACATTTTTAGTATCGGGGACTAGAGGCCGATAACGTATGTCGCACAAGTATTTTTCTTCCGGTGCTAAAGTCCAGGTATAAGAACGTAAATGAAATACATGATCCAAAGGATTCGTAGTCGGATCCCTTTGAACTTGATACACTTGATTTTTCTACGAGTGATAACCAACAGCAACGCTGATAAGAAATCTATGTAATCGTAAGTGTTTATACTAACGGTTATTACCATCGACTCGTTCCATATTTCTATAGTCTTTACCCCCGCTTTGCCAACTTCCACGTCCTCGTACTCGAGCCTGATTATTTTCATTTTATCCATCTTGTCGCTATGCATTTTCTTCAAACGATATTATTTTAATCAAAGGGACTGGAAAATATCATTTTATTGGCGACGCGCGGACAGCCACAGTTCCGCTTTGAACGAATCCCGTCGAGATCGTCGATCTCGATTTTCTCGATCTCGCGCTTCTCTCTCGACTACGTGATGAGATACATTCGTTTTGTTTTGATACTGCGCGGAGGATGACGTATCCGTGAAGACGGTGAATCGGATCTCAGACACGATTCCGTGAAAACGCTACACGATCATTTCTTCCGCTTAGCTATTCCTCACGGGACAATCCCTGGGAAATTAGTCATACGCAGCTACATATACGTCGTCAAATCGATGATAACGTTCCCCGTGGGATTCTTTATGGCTTTTTGACAGTTCCTGTGTGAAAAATGGCTCGATGGGACGTCTTGAAACTTTTGAACTTGTTATTCATCGCGAATAACTGTGTGAATTATAGTTTGTGCGGACACTACGATAATTACGTCGAATGTAAGTCTCGTCCTAAACGAACATATTTAGTTTTCTCATTTCCGTGAGGATGCTTCATCTATAACCTCATCTCCGTAGATGGTTTGGAGTCAGAGAAGCTTTGCCGTCTCCTCGGCAAAACGCCGCCTATAGACATTAAAAGTGGTGCCGCGATAATCAGACCAAAACACATGTTCGACCGGTGGACCGTCCGTTACGACGTTCATTGCAAGTTTACATTTAAAACGGCTAAAGGGGATGGTTTGTTCGGAGTTATTCAGAAAATGTCCTTCAGACGAAACGAAACGCATTGCATAGATTACGTACGAGTAAGTAGCAATTTGGCGTCGCATTAAACGAGCTTACTTGCAACAGCAGATGCGCTTGTCGTTATCGATGATCGGGTCGTCGCGTAAACTTCAGAATTGGTTGCAGTTTAAAAGAAAAGATGGTCATAAAACGGAAAGATTGTGCGGCCTCTTAGATCCCAGTAAACCAGAAGATAATTCGTCGGAATTCCCATTCACGACGTGGGTCATCTACGGGGAGTTCGATCCAATGATCAATAGTAAATCTTCCGCAGAGTTAGAAACTGAAATATTTATTTCGAAAAAGGAATTACAGGAAGGGGAATCTCTCGCTCTGATCATTGCGTACACCTCCTTCACAAGTGAGTTTGTTTGAACTATAATCTTACACTTGACCTGGCCAAGGTAAAACATGTTTTTTTTTTATGATCAGATTGTAGTAACGTGGATCCAGCCAAGTATACATCGATCGGGAACAATACGTCGATCGGCAACAATACTTGTATACTGAACGAATATTTTTGTGATGAAATTTACAACTGCGTGCCAGGTGTCTGTAACGATGAAAGTAAATGTAAGATCGAGAGCACCGGCACGGGCACAAAAGTAACAGTAGGTGCAGTGACTACTTTGATTCTATGCTTCATAATATTCGTCATGTGTTTGTGGATATGCAAGCGATCACAGAAGTTATGTTGGGCCACGGACTGCGCCGACCCGAGCGCCTGCTCGAGGCCCGGTCCGTTGCCACGTCACGAGAGTACCGTGAATCCGCCAGTTCCCACGGCACCGATGCTCGAAGTCGCGGTCTCGTCATCGGTCGCTGATAAAGACCTGCCACCTAGTTACGATTCACTGTTTCCGGAACAAAATAATACAGTTAGAGCATAATCGTTAATAACGAGTTACGTGCGCGTAACTAATACATATTGACAGCGCGTTATCTAATGTTTTAATTAGATGCCGTTGTGACCAATGCAGTCTTCAGATATATGGTATGAGTGTGAGTGCCTTTCTGAACGAGCACCAGACAAAGTCGCTTAAACGAATGTTTCAAAGAAACATCGAAGATCTTCTTTTCTAAATATTTTATATCAACGTTTTTTCACCCCCGTTTACAGTACTAAACATTTTTATATTTTGTACTACTCGTCGTATTAAAACAATGGTAATTATAAATACGATTTACGCCGAGGCATAATCAATGAAGGCCACGAGGAATGGTCAATTATCCAGTAACGAAATAAGGATTAGTTTATGATATTATAAATCATTTAATATTGGAAAAATACAGTATTTAATAAATTTAATATTTATACGAGATTGTTTGGATTTTAGTTGAAATGCTTATTGGTTGATTAACCAAGTATACAAAGTTATGTTATCTCCGTTGTACCACTACTTGTTTTCTTCAGTTGAAATATGTTCTTGTAGCCATAAGTAAGCATTGATAATGTTATCAATTTCAACTGGTCCCGATGCCAAAGGATGGTTATCTTCGTAAAGTAGCATCCTACAATATTTCACATTTCTTAATACTGTGTAGTACTATGTACGTGACATAAATTAGTCGAAGAGACAAGTCAATTTGTATTGTACTTATAAGAAGGAACTTGCTTTGTTTTAACGTTCTTTGCCTTGAGACGTTGATACCACAATTTTCCCTGGGACGGGGGTACGCGGAGATCGTTCGAACCGAGACATACCAAGGTCGGTGCCTTTACTTTGTCAACGTGTACGATCGGAGAACATTTATACATTTTTACGACCATCTGAACTTGATCTTCCTCCGAGACTGGGACGCTCTCGTCGAAAGTTAAATTCATCGCTGTGGCACAGCACCTAAAATCGAACGTATTACGAAGTCAATGGATAGAAGTAAAAATTCTGTGTGACACAATAATTATAGTACGAGGAGTTCTGTTATTTTGTTTCTTTTTTTAGTTTCAATTCCGTAATTGCGCTTACTTATATCTTTCTTCCTTACTCAGAGCATTGCGACTGCAATATGCGTACGTATAATTGAATTCAGAACTATTGAAATATCTTAAAGAATACATTAATGTTTTACCAGTCTGGAATATCTGATATAGTGTACATAGCCGCAATGTCGATCACAGGATTCCTCGCGACCACAACTTTGTACAAATCCTGAAAAATTCATTTTTGTATCTCGATCACATTATACTGAGGAATAAACATTGTAATTCGTCCTCGAACATACTGGATATTGGCCGCTCAAATGAGTCACTAAAAATCCTCCATGGGAACCACCGTACAATCCTATTTTGTCTGGGTTTAGCCAAGGATATTGTTGTAAAGCATCCTTGGTTGCGGTCATGCAATCCTTCACGTCAGCACTCCCAACTCTTCCTTGAAGATATTCAACGTTCTTTGAACCCATCCCAGTAGAACCGCGATAATTGACTTGTACCACTGCGAAACCTTAAACAGACGATCTTTGATAATTAGCGAAATCTTGATTATTAGGAAATACTTTTTAAATTAATTTACCTGATAAGACGAACAAGAAGTAATCGAGTATAAACGTATTTACATAGTTAGAATGTGGTCCACCGTGTATGGCTATTATCAAAGGTACAGACTTATCCTTTCCAGTTTTTGGTCCAAAATAAATATAGTTGAAATGTTCTACGATCGTTAAAAAATGTGTTATTATAAAATTACCAAGAACAGAGCATTAAGAATGACATCACTCACTGATTTCTTCATTGGTATCATAATCGTATTCACGAGGTTCGTAAACCAAGTTCTCCGAACCAGGGATCAATGTGGACGGTGTAACCCTAGTTCGCTTGATATGACCATTACTAATCGTTTCTGAGTCGATTCTTCCCACTGAGAGGGCGAGTGATTCCAAAAGAGAAGTTTCCGAAAAGAGGATGACGTCATTTTTTACGTCCAAGACACTGAGACTACTCTTATCGTTCGGAATCTCGATTATAGCCTTCGTTTCTACAAATCACATTCCCGTTACCAAACGATACACGAAAAATTAAAGATAAATTATCTTAAAAAATGTTAATTTTTACCGGCATCGATAATGTAAGATCGAATATTGTTCTGTTGAGGCGTGCTCAAAAATATGTATCTCGAATCCGAGCTCCAGCAACGACGCGGTAATACTGTACCGTACAGACCAAAGAATTTCTCTGAATTTTTAATACTCGTATTCGATGGCACAATGTCCACGAGTACACGAGCCTGATTCGAAAAGATGTTATCAAGTAGCGTTAGATCATAAATTACCGTCAGACTTAGGCGGAAATTACCTTCAAGTCGTCAGAGTTGAGCTCGAGATACATGAGCCTGTGAGCATTATGATGAGGACCACCCGCTTCTCTCTCCAGCCAGACGAGCTTCTTTCTGTCGGGGCTGAATCGAGGACGGCGAACAGCGCAACCATCGCTCGAAAGTTTTTCTATACAAAATGCATAGTGTCCTTCGTAACAAGTACACACAACTTTGAACTACGAATCGGCGTTAGGAGATTTCTTACTGTACTCTCCATCTTTCCATACGAATATCCAAGAGAGTCTATTGGTACAGGCAATGAGGCCTAAATGTCTCGGCTCGTGTTTCCACGCTACGCCAACTATACTTTTCCCGTCGTCGGTCCACAACACCTGAGCGGGTGACAATTCCTCTGGTATACCCGAGAGCGCAGAGATCGTGTCTGTCGTCGTGTCGAGGACAGCGACAACTGGACGGTGTTTGCCTACCAATTGTTCTCCCCAATGAGGTTTGTAAAGGTATTCGTTACCCTGGAATTGGAACGTCTTCGTTAAACGAAATTTAATTCAATATCATTATAAATCTCTTACCACCGTTGCTTCATCTTCATCCTTTTTCTCATTATTTTTATCTTTTTTAATGGGTTTCTGTTTATAAAATGGTTCAGATTTTGGAAGCTTCTTCTCGGCTATGTACAACAGTTTAGTCTTGTCCGGAGACCACTCGAGGGAAGCAAATTCGGCTGGCAACAATGAATTTTCTTATTGGCACGACAGAAAATCGTACAATTTCTTGTTCTAACAAGATCGATTATTACCGTCTGTGTACACGTCTCCGTGCACGTCTAAAGCAGCCAAATCATAATTCTTCACGAGTCTCTGTCTGTCCCAGATTTCGATAAATTGCTTAGTCGTATTTTCACTCGTAGCCTGTCTCACGACGGCCCTACACTGCTCGTCCTCGGTGGTGGAAGACAAAAGTCTTGAAGAAAAGAAAATTTGTTGTAACAAGTATTTTAAAAAGAGACACACATTTTCTGTATTCATATAAGAAGCAACACGTACTCTGTCGTAACGTCGATGGGAAAGGTTTCGGACTGCACTTGGAACTTTGCGTCTAAAATGTGAGACTGACAAAATTTCTGGTTCGTCTTTCTCTCCAAGTTCCTCTGAGACCAAGTACTCAGAATCGATATTCTGTTACTATTGATTTCGAGAATTTTGGCACCAGTCAAAGACGGGTTCCTCGCTATCGTCTTGTACAAATTGACGATCTTTTCCACCTATGGAAAATATTGTTAGTCAGAAACCAAGAATTATGATAAAATGTATAAATTCCTCGAACCTGTCCCGATGCCATTTTGCAGAAATACGTTCTCACTCTGCACACTCGTCTTCGGAATCTGTTATCAGTCTGCGATGAGAATAATGATACAAACAAGATATCTTGATAAGAATATCACGCACCGATAGTAAAAGTAAATAATATTAGGGGGGACAATTTGCATAGGATTACATTGCGATCTCTGGACAAAACCACATGGATAAAAGAATGTTTCATAAAACTTTGTCCTCGAAAATATTAGCACTTTCAGATTAATCTAAGGTTATTCTAGCAATTATTAATATCATTTTAAACGAATTCAGAAAAAAAATGCATATTCTGAATACCTTGAAGATTACCTCGCTGGATATGTTCAAAATTCATTCCACGTTTCCACTGTGCAATTGTTCTATTTTTAAATTGCATGAAAATGAAAATATACGTTTGATTCTCAGTGAATCGTCACGTTGGTAGCAATGCAGGAGGATCAATTTTATTATGCGGCGCCAGATGTGTAGCTATATATTTGTCGGACACAAGAAATTTTCTTTTAACTGCACTTGTCAAGGAAAAAAGTTCTCATAATTATGGCAATAATTTCAGCATGGATTTGTAACATACCGAATGATCATGTGAAATCCAAAGAAAATTTATTTACATAATAATTTTACAAACTTAATAAAGTCATGTACTTCGTTTGTACATACAAATCGCAACAATTGTCCAAGGACCTTATAAGGGCTCGTCCGTGAACGTCGTATAAAAATAATTTGGAATCACTTTATATTTCGTTGAAACAAATTTAGTTCATCTATAAATCAACGGTGAACATTATAAAAATATAAATTATTAAGATCGATCGGTCGACAAAAATATCTTCGATGTATATTAAATGCATGTACGACTCTAAATCTCGAGGAAAATATTTCATCCGACAGTTTTCGAAAATATACTTTTACATTCAACGAATGTTGCGAAATGTTTCCTTCTCTATACATAAAAACAAATTAATATACATACATATACAGATTACGTTTAGCTAGATACACTTATACCAATATCAGTCGTTACACTTCTCAATGCCTGTCCAAGTGCGAACCTACAGAAACACATTAACGACTTAAACTATAAAATATTCTCTATACAACTTAGCCCAAAGGCTTAAAAAAATTGAATAACTACCTAACGTGTAAAAGATTTCATTGTTCACGGGTAATACTTATTACGTGTATAAAGCGTTGTACGTAAAATGTAATCTCGAGAATCTCGGCTTGTTCACTGCCAACTATTCGAACGCAGTATAAAGATTTTTCCGATTATTAAAAAATTTCATTGTACAATTGGACCTTCTAAAAAGAGGTTCTTAATCTTCAAATGTTCTTTTAAAAACAGATATAAAAACAACAAAATATTCAATGGCAACGTGTGATCTTAAGATTAATATAAAACGTTTTACGCTATAGATCTCCTAAAAATATTTCCTACAGTCAAATGAAAAGAGAAGCAGGTCACACGATTACGAGGCTGTAATTAATCTACGCGACTCTCTCGACCAAATCCTAGATGAAATGAAGTTAAGAGGATCGCTCGTAATTCCGGTGAGGTGGATAAGCGTGGATAGGCTCTCGGTACTTTCAATCGGCAAATCGAATTTCCCTTTCAATTGCCGAACAGAGCTGCCTTCTGCCTGAACTGCGCCCGCCTCTCCGCTCTTTCCTCCTCCTCGCGCTTCCGCTCCTCCTGTTCCATGCGGATCTCGTCCTCGAATTTGCTCGCCTTCCGTAGCTGCTCGATCTGCAAACAAACATTAATTGATGCGCCAGGGAAACGTTAATTAACGCGGACACGCTTTCGTGGATCGTGAATTTGTCATGGCCGCGATTCCCCGTATCACATTGTTCGCCGACGCGCGGCCTAATCGCCGGTACATCGAGACCAAGTACAGTGATTAACTCCGAAAGCCGTGGCGCGCACTCGTTTCGTTTGGGAAAATAAAAATGTTTACCTTGGCCTCGAAGAAGTGTTTAGCCCCCGTGACTCCCACCTCGTCCACGTCGACTTCCGTCAGACGCGCTAACTGCCCCAGCCCGGAATCCTGTTCCAGTTCCCCCGCGCGTGCTTTGCGATAGATCAGCAGGAACTGCAACAGATCAAAGATCAAACGTAAATCATACAAAACTCCACGTCGCCCAATCGATATTTCATCATAAAAGGGACGTTCGACGACAGGTTCTTCGAATTTATTTCAATCCCACAAAGAGCGACGAAGGTGTTGAGCGGACGATGAGTAACGAGGAAGGTTCGATCGAGGATCGGTCGTCAGTGCGTCGGGTTCAGTGACGCGAATGATTCACGGTGATCTATGAGACCGGGCAGCCGATTCGCGTGTGCATGCGACGCTTTGTTCGCGGGCCACGGAAAGTCACGTAAGAACGTCCAGTCGTGCATTTGCATCGGATCGGAGGACTTTCTTTCTCCGGCGTGCACGCGTGTCCTCGCATTCGCGATTTATCTGTCCCCGGAGCGCCGCGGCGCATTGCGTTCTTAGCGAAAGTTTCCTTCGACGAGAGTAGTCGCACGCTCCGATTTTTTCGCCGCTGTTACAAAATTCCGCTGCGTACAGAATACGAAAAACGCGACAGCTCAACGTCGTGTTTATCGTTTAATCGATACGTTCTTTTTTCCTCTTAAATCTGACTGCATTCCGTGCGATCTAATTTGTCGCGACGGGATCGCTCGTTTATCGGGAATGCGTTTTAATGCGTAGCCCGTAGCACGTGGCATGCACCCTTCATAAAAATAGTCCGCCCCACGGGGTGCTCGACGCAATCGCCGGTGTTTGTTCTTCATGTGTGGCCCTGGCACATTTGTGGGGATCAAGCCAAGTTCTATTTCGGTGGAGTACACCATAAACTGGTTTTAGAGTATTTTTATAGACGCGTGCTCGACGAGAGCCACCAAATACGCACCGTGACGCAGGCCTCACGAAATTACTCCAATTTCACTGCTCATTATACCGTATTATGATCTCGTGAGCAAAAAAAGTTACGGACGCTAAAGAAATTTCACTGTTCATAGCCGACGGCGAAAGCAGGAAAGTTATGCGAAGGTACCAATTTCCGGTAAAATTAGTCGATTACGCAAACGGGAGTGTTTCCTGTCTTTTATTCGCAGTATTATATACGCCGCGTTATGGAGGAAGGAAAAGTGGTGCAGGGGAGGAGGTGCGCGCGTGTTCATTGAGCTGCTCGAAAATGAACGTTAATTAATACGTGAAATCGCGAACCTCGCGGAAGGAAATCCGTCCATCCCCGTCCTCGTCCACTTCCTGTATCATCGCCTTCAGGCCCAGGTGCGTCTGCGGTGCGCCTAAAACCTCCATCATGCGTTTCAGCTCGGACAGATCGAGGTACCCGTCGTGGCCGTCGTCGAACCTGAAATAAGGCACGCCCGCGATTAATTTACGCGATCGAGTCGTCGAACGGCGAGGTAAATACGGAACGTGCTCGACAGTGTCTTTTGATCAGAACGAATCAAACGATCCTGCGAACGTCCTGTTGGCAAGGTGTACTCGTACCGATCTTCCCGACCGAGTACGGCCGCGTTTTTTCGACGCCGGATGAATGCAAACGAAAGCGCACGTCCTCAATCGCGTAACTCGTTACTTTAATTAGCGTGCAACGCAATTATGTATATCGGGAAGAAACGTGAGAACGATCGTCGATCGGGTAGCGGATTTCGAAAGCTGGCGGACGTCGGGAATGTCAACGGGTTGAACGGTGCACCGGGCCTGGCCGTCCGCGATGCCGGAAGCTCGTGAAATCGACTTTCCGTGTAAACGATTCCGATGGGCATTTCGCTAAAATAGCTCCCGAAGGGAGTTGCTGAAGGAGGTACACGCCACACACCGTTTCGATCCAGCGAGCTGTGATAAGATCAGCCGGCGGAATTCCACCGAATCGGCTCGAGAACTCAGAANCAGGCACGCCCGCGATTAATTTACGCGATCGAGTCGTCGAACGGCGAGGTAAATACGGAACGTGCTCGACAGTGTCTTTTGATCAGAACGAATCAAACGATCCTGCGAACGTCCTGTTGGCAAGGCGTACTCGTACCGATCTTCCCGACCGAGTACGGCCGCGTTTTTTCGACGC
>SMSR01015668.1:253983-281073 GCA_019453355.1 Ceratina japonica | reverse complement strand
TTTTCTAAAACGTCTTGAATCTGTAATTTAATATACGTCGCATTAAAAAAAAAATTCTACTTAAACTGTTTCAATCGAAAGCATTTTTAAAATGAACTCACGTATTCTTCTTCTAAGTTCAGTAGACGATCCTTCGCGTCGGCTACGTTCTCTTCTGTCCCCACGATTGTCACGATGTTTGGGTCAGGATCGGTCTTCCTTGGGAATTTAAAGTCCACTTTAAATTCGTCCATTATTTTACGAATATTTCTACCCTTTGTGCCAATTAACCGCGAATGAACAGCAGCGTTTATGTGAACTTCTTCCTTTGTCAAACCATTCTAAATTACGTGAAAAGTGATGATTCATTAGTAACAAAGTATCAGTATGTTAATAGGAGAATTACTTAAATCAATCAAATAGTGAACTTGCCAGTTCGTTAACAATTTTCATGATATCATCCCGTGCGCTACATGCATTCTTCTCGTAGCCAGTGATAGTAATGATATGTTCCTCGGGATCGCCTTTACGTGGGAAGTTAATTTGAACATCATGATCACTACGTATTTTATTAATTACGGCTCCCTTACGACCGATTATTTTCGGATGATATTCTGGATCAACTTCGATCTAAAATAAAATCCCTCATATACGTTGTCCAATTGTATCAAAGTTCACAGATGTAATAAGCCGCCTTACCTTTAATTCGAAAGATTTCAAAGCTCTGTCTTGTCGATCAGCTTCCAGCGCCTTGCATTTATCTAGAATAGCTTGTTTGGCGTTTTCAACGCACGAAGGTGTTCCGGAAATCTGCATAAAACATGACGTTATTCCTTGGTATTAAATATCATTCAAATGTGCTATCATATTTGACGTACCTTAATGTAATCCAGTTTTTCTTCTGCCGGAGATAACATGATATGAACATCATACGTATTCATCAGTTCTCGTACATCACGACCCTTCTGGCCTATTATAGAACGATGAAGATCGAACGGTACCTCCACCTAAAATAACGCAATTCATTTAATTAATTGNCGTTATTCCTTGGTATTAAATATCATTCAAATGTGCTATCATATTTGACGTACCTTAATGTAATCCAGTTTTTCTTCTGCCGGAGATAACATGATATGAACATCATACGTATTCATCAGTTCTCGTACATCACGACCCTTCTGGCCTATTATAGAACGATGAAGATCGAACGGTACCTCCACCTAAAATAACGCAATTCATTTAATTAATTGAAAGTGTTAACTACTGAAACTTACTAATGTTGAAGACTAGGAATATTTACTTCTATCGTAATCGGTACTAAGTCGAGTAAGGCTTGTTTCGCGGCTGCCACGTTATCAGGCTGTCCGGTAATGCGAATGACGTCGCA
This sequence comes from Ceratina japonica, assembly GCA_019453355.1. NCBI lineage: Eukaryota > Metazoa > Arthropoda > Insecta > Hymenoptera > Apidae > Ceratina > Ceratina japonica. Next base: position 279,707 of record SMSR01015668.1, on the reverse strand, counting down.
GGCCGAGACTGTTTCGTTAATATCTCCGTTCTCGCCGTTCATCTGTTCTGCGGCACGCTGTTCATCTAAAATACGAATAGGCAAGTGAACAAAAATGTTTATCATTATGTTTATAATGTAATTAGAAGTTTTTGTTACTAACCATACATGTCCCGGTCGGGGAATTTAATCTGCACATCGAACTCGGACGTAATCATCTGCACTTTACGTCCCTTTGCTCCCATTACAGTGCGATGGTGCTTTTGTGGTATAACGCATTCTTCAGTCACCATCGATTCCTAACAGAAGTTAGACGTGAACGTGTATGAGTGAAATAACTTAAACGAGAAACTAATGAAATTATCAGTTGAGAAATGTACCAATTCTTGCACGATTNGTTTCGCGGCTGCCACGTTATCAGGCTGTCCGGTAATGCGAATGACGTCGCAGGCCGAGACTGTTTCGTTAATATCTCCGTTCTCGCCGTTCATCTGTTCTGCGGCACGCTGTTCATCTAAAATACGAATAGGCAAGTGAACAAAAATGTTTATCATTATGTTTATAATGTAATTAGAAGTTTTTGTTACTAACCATACATGTCCCGGTCGGGGAATTTAATCTGCACATCGAACTCGGACGTAATCATCTGCACTTTACGTCCCTTTGCTCCCATTACAGTGCGATGGTGCTTTTGTGGTATAACGCATTCTTCAGTCACCATCGATTCCTAACAGAAGTTAGACGTGAACGTGTATGAGTGAAATAACTTAAACGAGAAACTAATGAAATTATCAGTTGAGAAATGTACCAATTCTTGCACGATTTCTCTCATTCGTTGTTTGGCAGCTTCTATGCACTCATGTGACCCCTTTAAGATCACTCGATCGCTGTCGACTCCGGCCCTTGGGAATGAAATCTGTACTCCGCCACATTCGTCAGCGATACGATGTAACACGCCACCTCTTCGAGCAACGAAATGTCTGTGATGTTTCGGATCAATACGGATTTCGCCTTCAGTAATATTATCCTGTCAAGCAAATCATGAAAATTGTTTATTTTTTATCCAAAGTCAACGTTGAGATAGTGGGACATGGAAAAGGACTTACGATCTCGCTGATCGTAGCTTCTAATTCGGTCTTGGCTTTTTCAACAGCCTCTTTTTTACCCATGATAGTAATCACTTCCTTATCTTGATCTTCGTCTGTCGGGAATATGATACGTGCCCCAGTGGATTCTCTTATCTAATACAAAACAACAAATCGTAATCGATAAGTAATAATAGATTACGTAATATGCGACGTGCTTGATAATTTCTGTATAGAAACCTTTTTAATGTTGGCACCATTCTTTCCAATGAGGAATTTGTGATGTTGCACTTTGGCACGTACTTCAGCAGAATAACTCGACAATTGCTTCTCATTCGTGAGTTCGAGTAATTGTTGTTTTGCTTTTTCCACATCTTCTTTCGGCCCCCTGATGGTCACCTATATGTAAAACATTTACGTTAATGTACACGTACGTTCGGTTCCTCTTCTAATAAATTTACCTTATCACTACGACTCTCTGCAGTGGGAAACTTAATTGCAACACCACCGCAATCTTCCATAATAGAATGGATCAATTTCCCGCCGGTACCAATAAGGGAATTATAGAATTTCGGTGGGATCACTATTTCATCGGTAACAATGTTGGCCTGAGAGAAAAGTATTTCTTAGTACACAATGAAAATAATTTTACATTTTCATAATGTGACACGTTTTCATTACCAGTTCATTCTGTATTTTTTGTATCATTTCCTTAGCTTTCTCCACATTTTCCTTTTTGCCTGTAATAGTTATGACATCGCTTTTCTCGCCTTCAGCAGGCAAATCTATCTTAGTCTGAGTTTCTTCTCTGATCTAAATTGTGAAATAAAGGCAAATCGTATATATAATTTATTTTTAAATCTCTGACGTTGCTGACGTCAAGTGAATTAGAACCAACCTTACGGATGTTGACTCCGCCTTTGCCAATGACGAATTTATGGAATTGTTTGAAAATAGGTACTTCCAATACATAGTTGTTCTCATTCAACTCCTTCACTAGTTTCATCAAATATTTATGGCACTTGTCTACATCCTCTTTGGGACCCCTGATTTTAACTATGTCCCCTTTTTCACCTGTAAATCAGTCGTTTTGTTAATGAATTTGCATAATTAGTACCTTCTCTTTTGTATATTTTATCGTATGTTACAAATAAAAGTGAACGGGCGCGTAATATTCGTACTTTATTCCAAAAATGCTGTTCATTTCTCGTTTTCCAAAGTCTTCAGACTCTCCCGATCGATCTACAGGGTTGATCCGATTTTTTATATAAATGCAAGCGTTTCGGATAACTTTCGCTTGATTCAATTCGAAGGACCAATAGGAAGGAGGAGCGGCATGCAATTCATACTCTGTTGTCGAACCGTTAAGCGTATCGGATGTGTGGAAAGAAAAAGATTTAATTTGTGTGAACAATTCTAAATTTAACTTCAAGTTTTGGACTGGTCGTCTGACTGTCTAATGTCGTGAAATTTGTTTTTCGGAGATGTGGCAATGGAAAGATACGAAAGCAGATGGAAAGGATAGTTTCTAGCTAACTGATGATACATCAAAGTCTAATATATTTCATTCAATGAACGCCAGCAGCGCAGCAGACGAAGACTGGTTATAAAATCTTTTCTAATATTCGTGAACTCCCTATTTTCGAGAAGCTCGCGACGCGACGAGGAATATATTACAATTCAAGATGATAAACATGACCTATACTCTAAAAATGCNGAAGCGCGACGCGACGAAGAATATATTACAATTCAAGATGATAAACATGACCTATACTCTAAAAATGCGCACCGAGCTCTGCTTGGCGAAGTGCCAACAAGGGCTGAGGTCTATTGAATGTTTGTATCTGGCATAAATCCGAGTTCTAGTTAGTGAATATATCATGCTACATACCTGGACCAGGAATAGTAATCTGTACTTGGTTGAACTTGTCTCTGATTTCTTTAATATTATCTCCCTTATTTCCGATAATACTCGGATAATAACGATGATCTATTATCACATCTTTCTCTTTCTCATTTTCCAACTTTCTCACCATTTCAACTAATTCCTGTAATAATTTCATGCGTTAAATTACAAAGTTCACAATTATGTAATATCTACATGTAAAACGAATATTACAAACCGTTTGAGCCTTGAGTACACCGGCAAGGTTCCCTTCAATGCGTATTATATTGTTACCGTCATTCTCGGTAATATTGATCACAACACCTGTTCCTTCTTTCACACGATTTACTGGAACAAACAAAATTTTATATATATAAAATAATACTAGTACAATTATATTACGTATTAGTAAGCTTACCGTTGCAACCGTTCTTTCCAATAATGTGTTTGTAAAATCTGGGGTCAACATTTAATTCAGCAAAAGTGAGCTTAGATATAAGATCGGTAGCCATTAACTGAAGTTCGTTTTGTGCTTTTTCTACTTCTTCGGGAGGACCTTCGATCTTGATTAGATCTTCTTTACCAGTAAACTCTACGTTCACTTTTGGCATTTCTTGTGTGATACGCTTGATATTAACACCTTTTCTTCCTATTATGTATTTGTGTATCCAAACAGGTGCTTTCACTACAGCCGTACGGACGCTGTTCGCTTTCTCATACACTTTATTCAGTGCTATAAAACAGAATTAATAGTAACGTTACTCATACATGTGTGTTGTCTCAAATCTTTTGAATCGTTAGAAAAAAAGACTACCTTGGCCAAGTTTCTCTTGAGGACCACGAAGAGTGATAGTTCCTGTAGGAGAGTCTGATGCAGGCATTTCCACGCTTACTCCAGTTACTTGTAATATCTCTGCTATCGTGCTGCCACGCGGACCGATAACATATTTGTGCTGAGACTTCGGTACTTCAACCGATACCGTTGTACATCTCTTCTCCTATATCAGAAATACTTATCTTTGAGACACTTACATAATTATTATCTTCAATTGGTGATAATACTTCATTTAATCATTTACATACCATGTCTCTATAAATAGCTTNACCAGTTACTTGTAATATCTCTGCTATCGTGCTGCCCCGCGGACCGATAACATATTTGTGCTGAGACTTCGGTACTTCAACCGATACCGTTGTACATCTCTTCTCCTATATCAGAAATACTTATCATTGAGACACTTACATAATTATTATCTTCAATTGATAATACTTCATTTAATCATTTACATACCATGTCTCTATAAATAGCTTCGATCTTCTGCTTTGCAGCTAAGACACCTTCCTTCTCACCAGCAATGGTTATTTCATCTTCTTGCACAGAGGCAGGAGGAATATTAATACGAGCACCAGTTTCTGCCATCATAGCATTGAGATTCTCGTTATGTGCACCATGTATAAAAGGGTGATATATTTTTGGCACAGATATTCTTTCAAACGCTTTCCTCGACTGGAACATACAATTATGCGTTACATTTCCAAGCAGTGTGAGTTAATTGAAATGATGTCCATGGACACTTACCTGTTCATCTGAAATCACTCTAATTTCATGCTCGGCCTTCTCGATTCCCTCTTTAGTTCCCGTGATGGTTATTATATCAGACTGATCTTGTACAGACGGAACGTTTATCTTTGTCGCAGTCGTCTTTTCTAAATCCTTTAGACGCTGCCCCTGTTTTCCGAGAATCCAACGATGATGGTCCTTAGGAATGCTAATCTGTTTACTCGCCTGCAGTGCCAAATCAAGTGTCACAGAACATGATCTTAATTTAATTGTAACATTGAATTTATTTCAGAATACTAAACCTGAGTCTGAAACGTTGTTAAAATTCGACGTTTAGCTTCCAACACCTGACTTTGTTTACCAGTTATTAGGAATGTTAATGATTGATCTTTTGATGTTGCTATTTCAATGATAGTATTTGTCTCCTTCATTATTGTTTTACATGTACGTATTGATTCACGTTCGCCAAACTTGTCGCTGTGATCGAATTTGCGTTCCTCTCCAGGTACACGAAACATCTGAATATTCAAGAAAAAAAGAACGTGTACACACAAGCATTAAAAGTATGTATGCACATTTGTACCGGTACTCCTGAGCTTGTGTACCTGTGTAATAGTTATAGGTCCAAGTTGTAAGTTATTGTTTAGAGAGAAAATATTTAATTTTCCTGAATTTGGACCCATTGACTCAGGAAGAACTGGGAATGTCTCGTCATAGGTAGGTGGCTCATAGGCCGTTCCCTCTTCCATTACTGACTGCTGCTGCATGATGGGATTGTCCTGTTTCGTGCCAAGTCCTTACAGTAGCACTATAACAAAAAATAACAAAAATCCTTTTGTGGTTGCATCTAACAAAAAATCCAGTGAATTAAAGAATTTAAGTAGTACAAATAAAAATTGCATCTGCTTTATTATTAAATTTATTTGAAACATTAATATGTACATTTATCACGTTTAAGATGAAATCAAGCATATACGAGGTATATTTTATTACTAAATATAATTTACAATGTCTATACATAGCATTAGTTCGGACATAAAGGAAAATTACGAATACGAGCGGAACAGAAAAGTTCTGAATGAAACGTGCGGAAAAAACGAGAAACATCCATAGGTATTTAGAGCATGTTAAGTATGTCTGTCTGTAACATTCTCTTTAATAAATTCTGTTCATATGAATGACTGAGCTAATGGTTTTCTGTTGCGTATAAGTAGGTGGGATCGTCGAGCAGGAATAGGAATTCTTATGACTCTAACGATAAACGAGAAATGGTAAAAGAGATTCAAGTTAAATGCCAGCATGTCAATGACCACGGACTGGTTGAGCTAGTGACCACCATATGGAATGAAGTGTTCACTTGACACGTCACAAGATCGCTAACCTCTTCCGAAATGAATGTATAAACGTTGTACGGGTCAAAAATAGTGCTCGTTTATTTCTACATCGAAATAAGAAGCTAGTAATCNGATTTGAAACATTAATATGTACATTTATTATGTTTAAGATGAAATCAAGCATATACGAGGTATATTTTATTACTAAATATAATTTAGAATGTCTATACATAGCATTAGTTTTGACATAAAGGAAAATTACGAATACGAGCGGAACAAAAAAGTTCTGAATGAAACGTGCGGAAAAAACGAGAAACATCCATAGGTATTTAGAGCATGTTAAGTATGTCTGTCTGTAACATTCTCTTTAATAAATTCTGTTCATATGAATGACTGAGCTAATGGTTTTCTGTTGCGTATAAGTAGGTGGGATCGTCGAGCAGGAANCTCCTGAGCTTGTGTACCTGTGTAATAGTTATAGGTCCAAGTTGTAAGTTATTGTTTAGAGAGAAAATATTTAATTTTCCTGAATTTGGACCCATTGACTCAGGAAGAACTGGGAATGTCTCGTCATAGGTAGGTGGCTCATAGGCCGTTCCCTCTTCCATTACTGACTGCTGCTGCATGATGGGATTGTCCTGTTTCGTGCCAAGTCCTTACAGTAGCACTATAACAAAAAATAACAAAAATCCTTTTGTGGTTGCATCTAACAAAAAATCCAGTGAATTAAAGAATTTAAGTAGTACAAATAAAAATTGCATCTGCTTTATTATTAAATTTATTTGAAACATTAATATGTACATTTATCACGTTTAAGATGAAATCAAGCATATACGAGGTATATTTTATTACTAAATATAATTTACAATGTCTATACATAGCATTAGTTCGGACATAAAGGAAAATTACGAATACGAGCGGAACAGAAAAGTTCTGAATGAAACGTGCGGAAAAAACGAGAAACATCCATAGGTATTTAGAGCATGTTAAGTATGTCTGTCTGTAACATTCTCTTTAATAAATTCTGTTCATATGAATGACTGAGCTAATGGTTTTCTGTTGCGTATAAGTAGGTGGGATCGTCGAGCAGGAATAGGAATTCTTATGACTCTAACGATAAACGAGAAATGGTAAAAGAGATTCAAGTTAAATGCCAGCATGTCAATGACCACGGACTGGTTGAGCTAGTGACCACCATATGGAATGAAGTGTTCACTTGACACGTCACAAGATCGCTAACCTCTTCCGAAATGAATGTATAAACGTTGTACGGGTCAAAAATAGTGCTCGTTTATTTCTACATCGAAATAAGAAGCTAGTAATCTAAAGGCAAGTGCCGTTACATGCCAAAGAAAGAAAGGGACAAAGAGAGACAAAGAGAGAGAGAGGGGAGAACGAGATGCAGTGGGAGAGACAAAAGAAGAGAGACAGAGAGAGAGAGAAAGAAATTTGTATGGGCAGTCACGACGTATCGCGAGAAATAATACTTACTCTACCGTAATAAAGAAATCCGGCCAAGTAATAAACGCGTATTACGAAGCCAGTTTAATAGTGATTTGCCTGAAACATTCGAAAATCCACCGATATTAGACACTGATGGCTACTTTGATCTAATTCAATTATCATCGAGCAAATAATTGTTCACTACTCTCACAAAACGTACGTCTTTCCTTACCGGTAACGCAAAGTGAAATGAGATAACTGCTGGCTCGGTTGCAGAAAGTTACTATAATATGGGGGTACTGAACAGAGTATTTCCTTTGCAACCTACGAGTCCAAAAAGTACTACAGACGATAATCCGTGTGGATTGTACTTTATTCAAATTGTAAAATATTATTTCCTACTTTATACGATATAAATTTATCAATACAATACATATTGAATTTGAGAACGTAAAATTGTTACACGTTTTACTTGTTGAATTTGTGGTAGTGCATCAATTGTGAATTACAAATTAGGGAAGAGAAGGGAAGGGATCAGGTTTAAGGAATACTCTTCTAGGGAAAGTGTTGTGCATTTGTTATTTTATAATAGCAACATATATTATAATGTTTAAATCATTTATTCATTTTTCACATTGAAACACGAAAAGTGTGAATTGTTAAATATAAACAATACTTTATTAGTGAACTAACGATTGAAGATTCTATTATGTATTTTGTGTAATTCATCATCCATATGTAATTCGAATCGTATCGAGGTATGAATTCAAATAACATTTTAAATTCTTGCTTGTTGAATTTAAGGGGAACACGATTCACAATAGCATTCCTCAATTTTTAAGTATCCATTATTAATTCGTTATGTTTGATGAAATAATGAGTCTAAATGCGAACGAAACCGGATGTATACATTTTACACACATGCGTATTCTTTAGCCTATTGTGTCTTTCTCTTCCCGTTGACGTTGACGTCAGGTTTCTATATATTTGCATAAAAAACGTTATTCGAGATTTTAGAATTTGTGTCCAACTGTTCTGTGTGTACAAATATCGTTGGCTGTTCCTCTTCTACTCGTCAACTTCGTAAACTTTTTTTTTAAGTGAAAAGTGTGTATGGTGTGACGGATTGGTTGAACCTTTGCCTCGCGAAACCTCCGGGCTAAATAGAAAAATGCAAGAAACGGAAGGGGCTGACGGTACGTAAATGTGTATTAATTATTTAATGCCTTCCACTGTTTGTTTCTCAATTATAAGATGTAGTAAAAAGACACGACACAGCGCAGGCCTTCGCAATCAATGTAGAACACTTAACCTCTGTTAGTGTTGTGCTTGAAGACTTGAACAATTTTTACAGGTTCACCATGGAACAATTCCAGTGGTTGCGACGAAGAACGTCGACCAGTACAAAAGGAGGGTAAAAAATCAAATATACTACCCTTATGGGGTAACGAAAGGACTATGAACTTAAATCCATTGATTTTAACGAACATACAGTCGTCTCATTATTTCAAAGTGAACTTGTATGAATTAAAAACTTATCATGAGGTCATTGACGAAATTTATTACAAAGTATCTCACTTGGAACCGTGGGAAAAGGGAAGCAGGAAAACAGCAGGCCAGACTGGCATGTGTGGAGGCGTGAGTATGTTTTCTAATACATTGTTAACTGTTATTTATTGATCTAAACTTAAGGAAATCACAGAGTTGTTATTGTACGCACAGAAATAGTCAAAATTCATAGCATTTTAGAGGACCTGGGCACTCTATGAAATGAGAACTGCCAAAAAAAGTACAAAAGGTGAAAAAGCTTAAAGCAAATTGTATGAAGTGAGAGTTCTAAATCTCTTAGACTTTCACTGCTATGCAATGTATAAACAGGCAATAGGAAAATATTTGCCTCGAACCGGTCTGAATTCAGACGTTACGCAGAGACAGTCTCACTTAACACCACACTTAATTGCAGAGTAGCATGTTCTCGGTCAATATATTATAATATAATATGAATGTGATTAACTGACATAGGGGGTGTAAATTTAGCGGTTCATGCAGGTCCGTGGAGTTGGCGCTGGCGGCATTGTGTCTACGGCTTACTGTCTACTGTATAAACTCTTCACTTTGAGGCTGACACGGAAACAATTAAATGGTCTTATTAATCATCCCGATTCGCCATACATTCGGGCATTAGGCTTCATGTACATTAGGTAAAAATAAATGTATTATTATTAAGCGATAGAACAACAGTGTGTTACACGTCGTATTATTTACAGATATACACAACCTCCAGCTGATCTATTTAGTTGGTATAACGATTATTTAGAAGATGAAGAAGAATTAGATGTAAAAGCTGGAGGAGGACAACTAATGAAAATGGGTGATATTCTCAAACAATTTCTTACTAAATTAGAGTGGTTCTCAACGTTATTTCCAAGAATACCAGTGCCTATACAAAAAGAACTTGAACATCGATTAGCGGAAAGGTTCCCTCAGCAGTCTATGAACGCCCGTAACGCGAAACCACCCATCACGCTGAATAGTCACGGGAAATATAGTAACACCAGTAATAGAAAAGATAACGGCAACCTTACCTCACGTAATCAACCACGACATATCCCAGATAGTGAAGCTCAATGGGGAGAGGCCGAAAGATCGAGTCACTGGCGAGCCAGGTGCGTCTACGTGGTATGAATACAATCACGTTACTAATTTTTATATAAGTTTAATAATTCTATGAACTTGTTCGAGAAGTTGGGTGAAAATCGAAGATGTACCATCAAGAAAATTCTGTGTATCACCGTCCAGTTTTCTTAGTACATGTTCTTATTTCTTTACACAGTTATATGCTTGTCTCTTAAAATTCAGTTATCGTTAAAAACTAGTATTTTCATATTTTTATTGAACTTTTCATGATAGCTATATGTTTAAGTAACCCATCTTGATATTTGTAATAAAGATGCAAAGATAGTTTGTTCATACTGGATGTCGAGGAAAGCGGAATCTGTTAGTAACTAAAGATTGTATAAAACTATGTAATATCGAGGTGTTTAAAATTTCTCATTCCTGATATATTTTATTACAAATAAGCGCATCCATATGTATGTACGTGCACAGGTCTATAATATTGAATTACTTAAAATTATTTAACGTTACTTCCCTTCGAATAATTTTTTTTTCTAGATCTGATGAGGATCGTAAGGACAAGTACAGAGACCGTGATCGCGAGCGCGACCGTATCAGGGAAAGGGAGCGAGAACGAGCCCGAGAAAGAGAACGAGAAAGGGATCGACACTGCAGACGGTCGAACAGCCGCGATCGAAATCGCAGACAGAGGGAGTATAGAAGTCGAAGTAGAGATAGGTCGCACAGGGAAAGAAGTAGAGATCGTTACCGTGACAAGGATCGTCACCGGGACAGGTAAGCGCGTTCTTACCTGNGCCATCTCGATATTTGTAATAAAGATGCAATGATAGTTTGTTCATACTGGATGTCGAGGAAAGCGGAATCTGTTAGTAACTAAAGATTGTATAAAACTATGTAATATCGAGGTGTTTAAAATTTCTCATTCCTGATATATTTTATTACAAATAAGCGCATCCATATGTATGTACGTGCACAGGTCTATAATATTGAATTACTTAAAATTATTTAACGTTACTTCCCTTCGAATAATTTTTTTTTTCTAGATCTGATGAGGATCGTAAGGACAAGTACAGAGACCGTGATCGCGAGCGCGATCGTATCAGGGAAAGGGAGCGAGAACGAGCCCGAGAAAGAGAACGAGAAAGGGATCGACATTGCAAACGGTCGAACAGCCGCGATCGAAATCGCAGACAGAGGGAGTATAGAAGTCGGAGTAGAGATAGGTCGCACAGGGAAAGAAGTAGAGATCGTTACCGTGACAAGGATCGTCACCGGGACAGGTAAGCGCGTTCTTACCTGAACGTGTCACAAAGTTCTAACTTAGTATTAATCCGCAGGAGAGGCTCGCCTTATGATTACGCCACAGAACTTGCTCGGGAAAAGGAGAGACAACGAAGGGAATAAATGTACACGCCAATATGTATATATCGACATAAATGTTTGTACGAGTGTAACTATAGAGATACAAAATGATTTAGAGCCGAGCCATTCGAACACCACCACGTTTTAAGGGGAACTTACTCTCTCGAGGAGTGGTAGCCTAAATTTAATTTCATTATATTCACCATGTAGTTTACATGTTTTTATAAAATAAATTCCTGATTATAATTTCCGCTCAGTGATTGGAATCTTATGTGTTGCGTGTATGTGTAATACGAGTTACTCGTAGATGTGTGATACAAATAATGTACGAGGTATTTAAAAGAATATATGGATGCGTTTATTTTGCAAAATACGAATCAAAGTTTGTAGTTGTTATCTTCGAAATTGTTCCATGCCATTGAAATTTTAGACGACGACAATTGTCGAAAGCCTTACGGCGCTCGAGTACGGTAGGAGTTAAAAATGGCGGCGGATACCTGCCGCATCGTCCTAGTTGGATGCATCTAAGCGGAGACGTCGCCGAAACATGAGAGAAATATTTATTACCAGGTGACAACGACCGCGTGGCCAATTTTCTAAGGTGATGTCGATAGATGTTTTTCTTAAAAATCGATCTTTTTCAATGCTGTTTACATATAACTAGCGTGCGCTTTTACGGCAACAATGCTACGTTACAATGTTAACACTTGTCAAGTACTGTCAGGATTCGGTCATTCGATACTGTCGATCGTGTTACAATTCGCCTAATTTTTGCGGGCAGCTGTGTTTCTTTTTTAACTATTTGTCGTATTGCATGGTAGGAAGTTTGACCAAGAAAGTATTTGTAAAGAATGAAAATGACGTAAGCTTTACAGTTGTGCTATATATATGTGCGCNGGGAGAGACAACGAAGGGAATAAATGTACACGCCAATATGTATATATCGACATAAATGTTTGTACGAGTGTAACTATAGAGATACAAAATGATTTAGAACCGAGCCATTCGAACACCACCACGTTTTAAGGGGAACTTACTCTCTCGAGGAGTGGTAGCCTAAATTTAATTTCATTATATTCACCATGTAGTTTACATGTTTTTATAAAATAAATTCCTGATTATAATTTCCGCTCAGTGATTGGAATCTTATGTGTTGCGTGTATGTGTAATACGAGTTACTCGTAGATGTGTGATACAAATAATGTACGAGGTATTTAAAAGAATATATGGATGCGTTTATTTTGCAAAATACGAATCAAAGTTTGTAGTTGTTATCTTCGAAATTGTTCCATGCCATTGAAATTTTAGACGACGACAATTGTCGAAAGCCTTACGGCGCTCGAGTACGGTAGGAGTTAAAAATGGCGGCGGATACCTGCCGCATCGTCCTAGTTGGATGCATCTAAGCGGAGACGTCGCCGAAACATGAGAGAAATATTTATTACCAGGTGACAACGACCGCGTGGCCAATTTTCTAAGGTGATGTCGATAGATGTTTTTCTTAAAAATCGATCTTTTTCAATGCTGTTTACATATAACTAGCGTGCGCTTTTACGGCAACAATGCTACGTTACAATGTTAACACTTGTCAAGTACTGTCAGGATTCGGTCATTCGATACTGTCGATCGTGTTACAATTCGCCTAATTTTTGCGGGCAGCTGTGTTTCTTTTTTAACTATTTGTCGTATTGCATGGTAGGAAGTTTGACCAAGAAAGTATTTGTAAAGAATGAAAATGACGTAAGCTTTACAGTTGTGCTATATATATGTGCGCCGAGGAAAATAATGGTCGCGCGCCATCTGCTTTACATGTGTTCGATCGAAGGGTTTGATTTTGTTCACAGATGATTGGCCGACGCTGCGCACTCATCGCGTTGGGCGGACTTTTGATTCTCGTTCTTAGCGTCAATGTATATTTTATTCGAATGATCGTAGAGAGTTCGTCGCAGAAAACTTCTTCTAAAGGCATGCCCGTATCGCAATTGAAACCAGAACAGGAACAATTAGTAATCCAAGCGGAGCAGAACTTGTTAGTTTCGCAAAAATCGGTTGCAAAAGATATGGTAAAGAAGATCAAAGAAGAGATACAAATATTGCCATCGCGATATTTCAGACAGAACACTAGCTACACGATAGTACTCGAACGCTTATTAGCCGAATTAAGAATATTGCCTAACGTTCAAAAAAATATATGGAGTATCCCTAACAACAACGTTAGTATCGTGAAACGATAACGGTGTTCTCGCTTCGAAAGATCATTATTGTTGGATATTAAATATCATACTTCCAGTGGCCCGACGCTCACCAATTAATACCACCGGTTGCGCCTGAATTAGGAACGATTCTAGATATCCTGCGCAAATCGAAAGTGATGCGCGCGGATAACGCACCATTTGGTACGCAACTGAAATTGATGTTAACTTTGGAACATGGAACAAAAGCAATGTTTAAGCCGCAGTGGTATTCTAGAGACGCAATTATCCGAGGGCCTGTATATCATGGAAAAGATCGGCATAACGCCGAAGTAGTGGCATTCCATTTATCTTCCTTACTGGCCTTGAGAAGAGTACCGCTTACCGTTATAAGGAAATGTATGTCTTATTAGAATATTGTACTTCGTAATATTTCCTTGAAGCCTTTAACAAATTATTATGTGCGCATTTTTGCGTTCAATCGTTACAGTTGATTTAAGGAACGAAGTACGACCATACGCGACTCCAGAACTTTACTCCACTATGTATCAAGACGGTAACGACACTTGCTTGTACGGTGTTTGTCATTATTGTTCTCCTGCGGATCCAGTGTGCGGGGACGGGAACATCTTGGAAGGCGCTCTAATCGCCTGGTTACCACGATATTTGAGACTTGTAAAGCACCGTCATCCGTGGCAGAGGACTTACAAAAAGAATAAACTTGCCGCTTGGGAGACAGACGAAAATTATTGTGAGAAAGTACGTTTGATGCACATAAATATAAAATTCTCGTCAATTTTCATGTTGCCTTTGTATATAATTGATCCTTTAGGTAAAAGACTCTAAGGCATATTCTCCGCAATCGTCGAGTAGACTTTTAGATCTAGTGGACACAGCGATTTTCGACTTTTTAATGGACAACGGTGACCGTCATCATTACGAATTAGCGCAAAACAATTTTCACAATCCGGCTGTTCTTTTAATCGACAATGGGAAAAGTCTCGGAAACCCGGACGTCGATCATTTTGACATCCTAGCTCCTTTGTATCAGTGTTGCATGTGAGTACACGTCTAAATAAAATATTTTCAATGTCATCACTGAAATGCTTCTTACCGACATCTGTTTGATTTCAGGATTCATAAATCTACATGGGATCGCTTAAGGTTGTTCAGTGGCGGCTCTTTGAGCATAGCTCTTGCGAGGCTCGTCGCTCACGAATCGTTAATGGCCGACGTTCAACCCCTTATTACAGAAGCACATTTAAAAGCCATGGATAGGAGATTACTCACTATTTACGCAGTCATAGAATATTGTATAAAGAGTAAAAAATATGCTTCCAATGTTATTTTAGATCATCGGTAGCCTAAAGTTTATGGAACAATTTTAATCTCTGGGAATCAATCATATTTTAAATAATCGACAGACTTTCTTATGATGCATCATTTTGATGAATTACATCGCATAAGACTCAAGCCTAATTTTACTTACTTACATTACTCAGTGCTTATTACCGAATATTTGTAAACGAATGAAATATGTATACCTCTGATTTATTCATTATACATAAACGAGATGAAGTTCGTCTGGTATATTCCGTTTAAATCAATCCCCTACAAATATGTTTCCTTTTGGTTGAAATATACGTGCGAGATTATACGTACATAAAATGATTCGACAAAACAAGCAAAATAAACTGGTTGAAAAGAGCCAAGAAATCGAATTAATGTGAACGGTATAAAGTTTTATGTGATTTATTTGATGACACAATAATTATCGTTATTTAAATAAAGGTCGAGTGCAGCGTCGTACAGCATATAAATACGGTACAAACGTAAAAAACCTGTAAATGCGACTGTATATTCATTACATTACATGCACATCGTGTCCAGAACATCACGTGTTCACCGATTCTGAAACCGGCTTCGGCAATTTTTATTGAACATGTACAATATGTATATTCGGTGTAGTCTGTGTTATCGTCTCTCATTTCACCACTTCATCGATGCACCGTGCAATCTTGTAAAATTACACGCCTCATGAATTCAATTCCTTCCCGTCATCATTCTTTTTTTTACACTTTACACGTATCGTCATCAAATGAGATCTCGCAGGCTGGGTACTTCGAATCGAATTCGTGAATATCTATAGCGTTGTCGTACATTCCATTCGCAAGTTTTGTATTTACAATGTTACATGACCAGAATTACTCACGTATCTTACTGGCTAATTATAAACTTTTATCCGTAACATACATTTAGCGCCATCGTCGTTAGGTTGTGTGTGTGTGTCTGTATATATATATATATANCGGCATAACGCCGAAGTAGTAGCATTCCATTTATCTTCCTTACTGGCCTTGAGAAGAGTACCGCTTACCGTTATAAGGAAATGTATGTCTTATTAGAATATTGTTTTCCATAATATTTCCTTCAAGCCTTTAACAAATTATTATACGCGCACTTTTGCGTTCAATCGTTACAGTTGATTTAAGGAACGAAGTACGACCGTACGCGACTCCAGAACTTTACTCCACTATGTATCAAGACGGTAACGACACTTGCTTGTACGGTGTTTGTCATTATTGTTCTCCTGCGGATCCAGTGTGCGGGGACGGGAACATCTTGGAAGGCGCTCTAATCGCTTGGTTACCACGATATTTGAGACTTGTAAAGCACCGTCACCCGTGGCAGAGGACTTACAAGAAGAATAAACTTGCCGCTTGGGAGACGGACGAAAATTATTGTGAGAAAGTACGTTTGATGCACATAAATATAAAATTCTCGTCAATTTTCATGTTGCCGTTGTATATAATTGATCCTTAGGTAAAAGACTCTAAAGCATATTCTCCGCAATCGTCGAGTAGACTTTTAGATCTAGTGGACACAGCGATTTTCGACTTTTTAATGGACAACGGTGACCGTCATCATTACGAATTAGCGCAAAACAATTTTCACAATCCGGCTGTTCTTTTAATCGACAATGGGAAAAGTCTCGGAAACCCGGACGTCGATCATTTTGACATCCTAGCTCCTTTGTATCAGTGTTGCATGTGAGTACACGTCTAAATAAAATATTTTCAATGTCATCACTGAAATGCTTCTTACCGACATCTGTTTGATTTCAGGATTCATAAATCTACATGGGATCGCTTAAGGTTGTTCAGTGGCGGCTCTTTGAGCATAGCTCTTGCGAGGCTCGTCGCTCACGAATCGTTAATGGCCGANATGAATTCAATTCCTTCCCGTCATCATTCTTTTTTTTACACTTTACACGTATCGTCATCAAATGAGATCTCGCAGGCTGGGTACTTCGAATCGAATTCGTGAATATCTATAGCGTTGTCGTACATTCCATTCGCAAGTTTTGTATTTACAATGTTACATGACCAGAATTACTCACGTATCTTACTGGCTAATTATAAACTTTTATCCGTAACATACATTTAGCGCCATCGTCGTTAGGTTGTGTGTGTGTGTCTGTATATATATATATATATTATTATATTAATATTTTTTTTATAATTAAATAGAGCTTTCGTAGCAAAGTATGTATAAATAGACTATTTTTGCACACACACCCATCAGTACGTACATTTTCCCTTTCTCTTTCTCTTCGAACTGCGCTGGATTTCTGAAGGCGAAACAATGCGTCTGATCGTCCATGAGATCTGTGTCGTATCGAATAAGATAAGCTATTACCTGAAAGTAGTGGACGAGAGGAATCGTGGTTCCTCGATCCCGGAATCTTGGCTCAGTCCGAAGCTCTTTGTCTCTCCTCCTTTTTCTTCTTGCCCTTCTCTTTTACGCCCTATGATAATACTGTATATTCCATCCAAATTTTACCGAGTAAAGAGCTCGCGTTGAACTATACATTTAAATCGTATGTTGATTTGATCATAGAAATGTATATCTGTTTAAAATAGACTCCGTTAACGGCAGCGTAGATTATTGCATCGATTGACGACGTAAACGCGTTCCAATACGTCGGTACATTTATGATCGAAAGAACAATGAAGTATATCGCCTAATTATTTCTTAATTAATTACATATCACACCGAAGTGCATCACGCACATAAAGTCTAGAATAAATATAGGCCAGCTGTAGGCGTTGAAAAAATTTGTCTCGACGATTCTTCTCTCCTCTACAGCGCACACACCGCTCACTTTACGTAAGAACAAACGGGAGGACGTATTATTATTTTTATAAAGAGTTTAGTAGCACGCGGTACTGCAAAATATCTCAGTTCTCACTTACAGAGTTCGATCGTTCGTTACAAAGTTTGATATCCTTTATCAGTAAAAAGTTAGAAAGAGAAGATTCGTAATCCTAAAGGTATCAAAAATTTACTTTTGATTCTTTTAATATTTTATCCCTCCAAATTTTATAACTCTCTCTGATGCACACGCTCGAGCGAGCGTGAATTGTTATTATTATTCTTCAAATCGGATGTTACAAACTGACCTCGTACATGTCCACGTTTAAAAGTTGCGTTTCATCTTCGTTAACGACAGTAATATCCTTTAATTAAAGCGCCGACTCTACGCCTCTCGAAGAGGATGTCGATGAACTCAAATCTTCGGAGTGCCGCGTATGCGACGAGTCGAGGGAAGTGATCGAGTCACTGTCGTTACTGTGAGGACTTGAATAATTGGCTGCTTCCTGTAGTCTCATTAGCATATTCAGCTGGAACAACGAGGAATCGCAAAATTAACCATCATATCACGGGATTCTGCAATTATTTTTTAAACCGTTGTGCAATATAAATATTGTACAAACAAAAAGATACTGACCAGTGGATCTCCTTCGTTGTCGCTGTGCGTGCTGCCAAGACTCTTGACACTCGATGCGCCCACTCCGGATGCATGCCCAGATGTAACGACGTCGTAGCCTACGTCCTCCGGCCGTAAACGAAGGAGCGCATCACTGCCGCCGTGAACCGCGTGCGTGGAAATCCAAGGATAACTCGACGTGATGAATTGAGTTGGATCCTCCCAAGGGGAATCGCCGTTTCCATTTCCGCTGACGCGTCTACCGTAAAGCGTCAGTCCCTCTCTAACCGCCTCCACAAGATACGGCACCACGGAGTAGTTCCACAAATCCGTGAACCATACTTGAGAACCAGTTACTTCCATCGGGCAAGACAGAAACAGCCGCGGTCCTGAAGATTGTACATTCGTTCGAGCGTTATAATGGCATATCAATTTCTTTCGTATTTAATTAATTCGCATGAAGCGAGCATCTTACCTATAGTCACGTCGGAGCTACTATGGGTTTCTAGGAACTTGTTGAGGTGCAGCCAAACACGGGGTAACCACTCGACGACTGCAGCCATTTCCGCATTTCTAGTTCCACCGCACTCGCGTAACTCGTGTTCCAATAGTTTCCGTCTCAGATACCGGCCTAAGAACCCTTTGACTGGTTCCATATGATTAGCGCACAGCACCCACCTAAGAACGCATCAATTATAGACTCGCAATTGTATCGACATGAATTAGGATTAACAGTAAACGAAAGAGGAAAGCATACCTAAAATTATGATGTAACTGGAGGTTCGTGGTGCTGCACGTGGCCTGGCTCATGGTACCGATAATGGCAGGACAAGACGAATGTTTAGTACCGAGTAAACCGCTGAACAATTCTCCCAACGAAGCAGCGTGTTGCAAATTCTCAAGAATGATCACTCTTGGTAGTTCGTCAGCTGCGTTCGAGTCGCATCTCTCGGCGATGTGCGCTAGATATTGTCTGAGCTCTTTGCTAGATTTGTGATCCACGTTGAACGTGGCCACCGCCGTCGCGTCTTTCGTATCGTTGTCGGCATCGACCAGAGCGTGAGCTAATTTCCCGGCTAAATAGCTCTTGCCTGTACCACTGGGTCCGCAGAGAATGACCCTGCGATGCTCGGTCAACAGAGATATCAATCGTTGCACGATGGATCGCGGTATTAAAGTGTCCACCGCCAGCCACGAGTAGCCGGAAAGCACCAAGTAAATAGTCTTCACATGACCGATCAGATAACCGCAGGGAAGCAGCTCCGGATGCTGGGAATCCGTGATGCATCTGGATCGACGAGTATTAAGGAAACGTTAATACATTTCTTTGATCGAAGAAAATTAAAATACGTACCTGGAAGCTTCACCGAGGTGGTAAGCGGCGACGCATTCGACTCCTAGTCCCAAGTTCGTCACGGGATCGACTCTCGAGACGTATTCCTTGAAGCAACGTCTAACAGTAGAATCGAGGGAGTCCCACGTGGTTTTGTTACTGATGCAGACGCTGGCGATTACACAGTGTGGCGGTTCGCCGATGCTACCGTCGGAAGTACTTCCGTTTACGAGATTGTAATTGAAATTTTTCTCGTTGCCTAAATAAATAGCGACGTTGATCCTTTTCCCATCGGTGTCTTGTTCCATAGCCGGTTCCCCGGTAGTCGTCGTCGTCGACGGTACCACCGGATGTTCCGGCACGTTCAAGTCCTCCAGCTGGTCCGCCGTCGTACTCGTGTCGCCGTTCGCCAGCGCGGCAACGGTGGACGCCACTTCTGTCATACTGAAACGTCTGTCCGGATCACTGGGCAGCGAGGATTGCGACGACGTTAAAGACTTTGATGTCACTAGTCTCTGCAGACGTTCGTTATTTTGTTTCAAATTCAGCATCTCGTTCTGCAAAGAAAACGTCGTTTCGAAGTCAATATAATAATGTATTATCCCCAATTTATACAGATCCTCGAATGAAATTCAATATCTGTTAAAAACTACCTTTTGGAATGAACGAATGAACTAAAAAATATATGTACCCTCATTTTGATAACAGTGTCTTTTAACGACTCCAGCTGATGCGCCGAGGACAGAGCTTCGAGCCTGATGTCCGTCAACACTAGGTCTTTTTCCCTGAGCTGCTTCTTCAACTCCACGACGTCTTCGTCCTCCTTTTTGTACAACGCCGAGCTGCTCTTGCTTCCAGTCAACGGGTTCTCGACTTCGGGCGATTTCTGCCCGTTGCTCCTAGTACCTTGACCCCGAGGGGAATCGTGTTTAGAGGCGTTCGGTAATCGGGGGCTGTTCGGCGCGCTCAAATCTCCGCCGGTGGTCTCTTTGCAGTCCTCGGCGTCGGAAACGGAACCGTGCCTGTTCTTCCGCGACCTGGAGAACGCTTTCGAGAACGAGCTACGAAGCCAGCCTTTCTTCTTGTGATGACTGCTGGCCGAACAAGCGCTGCTCAACGAATTCAACGACGTGACGCTGTCTGCCGATAGTTGCCTCGCCATTGAGGCACCTTGGTGGCTGCTGTTCCCGGTGCAACCAGTGGTTCCGGAGTCAGAATCGCCGAGGGTGTGACGACGCCCGTTATTAGCCGGCCCATTGTTCAAACCGGCCTCCGCGCTTTGTTTCCGAAGCCTCTCGATCGTTTCTCGCAATTCCTGAAGCTCGGAATCCTGAAAATGATAGCAAACGCCTCGGTTTTAATAAGCATCGACGATATTAATCACCGACGATATTTCTGAGCAAATAAGAATTGAGAACGAGTTTAAAACGCAGTAATGGGACTTAAATTTCTTCTGTGTTGCATACATATGCAAACTACGGTCTATAGAAAGAAAATCTGCATAAAAGTGGCAGCCGTTTCCTTTTCTTAACTGCTACGAGAGAAATTTTGTTCTGCGATTTGCGGATAATGGTGTACTTATGCAAGTTAAGGAAGTCGGATGCAAGCATGCACGTATCATTAGTGAGTCTGCGTTTTGTGATTTATCTCGTTTTCTCGAGATTCATATGCATACAAAAACAATATATATTAGAGAAAGGATGTTAGACACTAACTTTCTTTACCCTATTTACAAATACCTACAGAAAACTGAGTTGACTTTTTGTTCCATTAGTTTAGACGAGAAGAATGGAAATGTGATTCAATGAACAAACAAATTTATGGCAGCTCTAAATATTTATATTTCTGATAATCGTACGATCTCGACGTTCTTTCGGATTTCCTTCTAAATGTAGTCACTTTTATCTACTTGATAATGCCATAAGTAATACGGAGAGAACTCGTTAATAAATCTTTCATGACGTTTTATACTATCTGATGTCCTAGTTAAACAATTCGTCCATTTATATTATTTGTCTTCAGTTAGTTTCACCAAACTTCGTGATGTATAGAGTAAAGCTACTATTTCCAAGATATATCGAAACAGATAAGTTAGTGTAGTAATTCTTTATTCAATACTTTGACAAAAATTTTAAAATTGAAAGAAACATTAGGTATCTCAATACCTATTTTAAATCGTGTACCTCGAATATATTTTTAATTACAATGGTATGTTCGATGAAATCGATGACGAATAAAAATGACATTCTGAAAAACATTAGTCAAATAATCACGAGAGATAAAAATTTTAGATTCCTCTTTTAAAAAATCGATCAAGTATCGTAAAAATTCTTCTTTTTATATTTCCATTAGTTCTGAAAATACAATAAAATGGATCGGGTAATTTACAATCCTCGCTCTCCCAATTCAAAAATCCCTCAGACATTTTATATACATGTATTCCGCTATGTTAGTTTCAATAAATTTCCAAATGTCTTTTCGGTTGCCGCGTGATCTTCATTTTATACCAAAAAATTCGTTGCCGTGAAAGGGACAGGGTTCGCGGCTGTGACAGCAGGCGCAGTTGTCCGAGTGACTGACCACAGAGTCGTTGCTCCACGATTCAGCGGTGCTGAACAATTGCCTCGTGGATTTCGTGCTCGACTCTTTCTTAAGCTTTCCCGGCTTTTCGTCCTGAGACGGACTCGAGTTCTTTTTCTGTTTGCCGGCGGCCGATAGCCGCCGCCGAGGCGCGTTCGGCTGCGAAACGTCCGACTCCTTCCCGCCGTTCGAAACCGCCTTCGGCCGTACTTTGGTTTTATTCGAGATATTTTTCAATCCGCGTTCCAATTTCGCTTGGAAATTGGTCAGTCTCTCCAACGTGGGAGGTCGCTGAGCCTTCTGCTCTTGCTTAAGGTCAAGAAGCTTCTTCGTGAGTTTCACCTCGGTATTGTGGTGACGTTTCTGATCCCGCTTCGATTTCGTATCGTCGTTCGATCGTTTCCTGCGCGACCTCGAACCGGACAACTGAGCGGAGCTCTTGGACGACGCCGAGTTCGATTTCATGGAGAAATTGTCGAGGTCTGGTACACGAAGACCGAGCGCTTTCGCGTCTTCTGGGGGCACGGGAATCATGATCATACCGTTTACTAGCTGCGCTTTGTTATCAGGGTACGCGGATAGGAATTGCATGAATTTCGTGTCACCTGGTCGTTCTAGTCTTTGGTTACGCGTCGGATGTTTCGGCGGCAGCAAACGATCGACCGGCCTGTTTAAGCTCTGATTCGCTTGCATCCTGGGTGACGATGAGTCTTTTTTTCTAGGTGGCCAGTGTACACGAAGAGGTTGTCATTACTTAGGTTAACTTATAGATGAAACCAAAATACAGAGAGGGGTGTTTGCTCATTTCTGTAGGGCTTGAGGTGTAACATTGTCAATCTGCGGAAACGGCGAAGTAATCGAAGACGGGAGTGGGAATATTCCGAAAAATTTTTTTCTATTGATGTTCTGTCAAAGACTTCATGTTTAAACTGTGGCGAATCTTACAAATTCACTCGACGGGATTAGAAGTGATTTGTTTTTTTTTCTATTTACAGAATTTGGTGATTCTGTTGTAGAAAGTATATCGAAAAGATTATGTTGGTAATGAAACGCTCACCTTCTTCTCGGCTGTTGCGGTGAGTTGTTGCAAACGTTGTGTCATGTTGGACAGAGATTGCTCGAAAGCTGACACCACGTGAGCCTGTAACAGAGAAATGGAAACAGAAATTAGAATAAAAAATTACGAACCATTATTAAATTATATGTAGAAATTAATATTGAGGAAAACGTTGCAGATCGTTCCTTGAACAAGAACGATCAGATTTAAAACGCAATTAGGCGAGTCTCGTCGACGTACTGATATTTTATCGAAAAGCTTTTGAAACGGAAACGTGCAAGTTGGATAACGAGTCGAGTGGACGAGGCCCGAGAGAGCTATCTTCCGCGTATCGATCCGGCCAATCTAATTTTCCATCCTGCTGTTCAATGGTGAAACGATAATTCATTTTTTCCTTCCGTCGAGTGGCCATGCGTAGCGAGTAGTATCTACGATGATGATTCAACGAGCGATTCCGACGAAAATAGAAAGGGCTAGTAATCCTACTCATAGTACAACGACCTTCTCAAGCACAAGTACTGCGCCACGTCTGGATGGAGAATGAGTTTCTGGTTTCATTAACCCTCGTTTAATTAGAGAGATCCGATGAAATCTAAAGCAGAAGCTTCTCTAGAGCTTCTCGTCTCACGGTTGCCGAGGTACGTGTCAAAAATAATCTTGAACTTACGTAAGAGCACCTCGTACAGCAAATGATATTTTTTTATAATATACTGTAGTAAAATTTGATTTTACTGCCGCATTTTGACAAGTACGTGAAATTGCATTTTACGTCCGGAAATGCGGCCGTAAAATTAAATTTTAAGGTCTAGTATACCAAAAATTACATTTTCTTAGTTTACTATTTCACTATATCAGTATTTCGCTGTGTCAATTTGACAGACTGATTACAGGAGAAACGAAGTTAGGAGTTCGAGAGTGAAACAAATTTTACGGTCTAGTATACCAAAAATGATATTTTCTTAGTTTATTATTTCACTGTATCGGTATTTCGCTGCGTCAATTTGACAGACTGATTACAAAGAGAAACGAAGTTAGGAGTTCGAGAGTGAATCAAGGTTTTCCTTTTTGTCTGCGAGGAAGTATGTCGCGTTCTATCTCCGTACGGGGGGGCTTGCTTCATTATTTATTCGAACCTATCGAGCACTTTCGCAAGGAAACGTCTCGTCGCCGTTGGATGCGCGTCCAACTTCATCTCCGACGACGTAGGCGCGAGCTGACCCACAATACAGCCCACACGTACGCCGCTCTTGTCATTTTTCTGTTCACTTTTCGCAAAGAAGAACGGGTATAATAACAACGGGGGAAAAGGGAGGAACAGACAGGGGGAAAAGAGGAAATTTCGCGTATCCGGCCACTGGCCGCGCAAATATCGCGACGCACGCATCTTCCTCCGTTGTAATTTTCTGCTCGACGGGGTGCGTTTATTGTATTGTAACCACCAACTGTTTCAATCGATTCCAGTAAATGATAAGTGATCACTTGACAGAGGCTGAACAGAAATAACGAAGGGGAGAAACGCCGTGAGGTCAGAGTAACAGATACTTAAAAATTATTATACGACGTCTTGAGAACAGCTCGTTCTTCAGCATCTGTTTCTAAATGTACTTTAATACTAATACTGCACTTCTAAATGTATAAGTATACTACAAACGATATAAGCGTTTTGGATTAATTTATTAAAGACGTTTGAGCACTAGCTTTGCCGTGGAACGTAATAAGGGCGAAATTTAGCCGACGTAAGGCCGGTGGAGGGAAATTAGAGAAACACGGATGAGAGGGCGCGTAGGTGAGGTATACGTTTCCACGCGTAATATCAGAGAAATTATTCCGTCCGTATAAAGCGGCGAACGGTAATTTTCTTGGACCCGGGGTATCCCGAGTCTTCATTGTCATAGCTTTTCCGCTCGGTGCCGCGGGACTCGGAACAACGAGCTTTCACGCTCGTAACGATGATTGCACGTTGGCAGACATGCGACGCGACGTTCCCCTTTTGTCGGTATGTCGACCTCGGGTCTCACTGCACAAGTCGATCCTCTTCAAGGTTCGCTGCGTTTCAAAACAACCCCGTAAAACGAAATCACGTGTAATCGTGAAATCGAGCGAATTCCGTTTTAAACGAAACACCTGCGAAACAATTCTAAATCCTTAGATTAGATTGGTATTTCTTCGCTAATGTTGCGTTCACGGTCTAGAGCACGGCTGTTTCACGGTATTAGTCATAGCGCGCTTGTTCGTATTACACAGAAATCTCGGAGCTACCAAGAAAAGACCAGTAAATCCCTCGCCAGATCTCGGCCGATCGTAAATACGCGATGCGCTCCCACGCGCGACTCTAATGCGATCGCTATACTGCTTCACCTACCACCGCCGATGGTGCCCTGCGTATCCGTAGAAATATATTTCTTTATTACACCGACCGGACACGCACGATATGCTCATAAACGCAGCCCACATGTACGCGTCAACTTTACACTTTCCTCGAGCAGTCCGTCCGAAGCTGGGCCC
>SMSR01015668.1:232499-253973 GCA_019453355.1 Ceratina japonica | reverse complement strand
GGTAATTTATCGATCTCTCGCGTGGAACTTCCCACAGTCCTCCTTAATATACATACTAATATACGTACAGGAGACTCTGCGAATGACCGCTCGTAGATCATCTTTCACCGTTCTCTTTCGCGGTTTTATTACGATTCGCCTCGATTCGCGAACGAATTCTATGTATCCTGCCCCTAATTGTACGAAGTAAATCAGCGCTGATTTTTGCTAATCAGACGTTCATCGCGTAGGATGGACTCGGTTGTACAAGCAGAGATGCTCGCGGCATGAAAAATTAGAGTCGTGTATCGAGAAACCAGCCGCGATAGCGTTATCGACGCTTTCGACATTAAAAATCCTGATAGATGCTTTTAGGTCGTCGTATTCCTACCCGGCGAGTCTTCGAGTTCTATTCGGACACAGAATGATTTTATTTAAACTGCCATGAAAAATAAATAAATAATCTGTCGTCAGTCGAAACGAGAACCTCTTCAGAATGTTTGTGTCAATTTAAGGATGTCCTGGAGGTACAATCGGAGACAAAAGTACAAAAAAATTCGAAATTCGTCAATATATTGGCAATGAAGGCTATTTATGATGTATATTTTGTATTAAAAATATAGATTAATTCCGAAAGCTTTTGTTTAATTACTGAATTGCTTCTCATACTGGCTTTTTAATCAAGATTCCTTAATATTAGAAAAGATTCTAAGTGACTTTTGGTGAATGACTGTACCCTCTGATTTCAACTTGAAGAAAATAAATTGGTGATGTTGAATATAGAAAATTACATAATAAAAAGTCAAAAATAAATATTCAAATAAAACAAAAATACTTCAGAAAGCAATATTTATAATTACTAATAAACATCTCCAATTTGTATAAAATTATGTTCTGATGACATTTTGTAGTAGTTTATAATGTTTTTTTTTTAACTGTTCAGTGAACATTAATAAATTTTGTGTATTAATTAACTACATAGTGTTTACTATAGAAAAAAATTGAAGTTTCTGGCAACGTTTTTTCAAGGCTTAAATAGGATTTGAAGTGAAATTTTATGAATTTTCCATAAGAAGACGTGTTAAAATGTGCAAACTTTAAATTGCTATAATTTTTAAACGATGAAGTGAATCGAACCCAAACTTTGATAATTGCTTTAATATAATATAAACTATGTTTTGTTAACGTTTCAAGAATTTCTGAACGTTTTTATATACCTCCAGAACATCCTTAAGAGAGAAAGAAGACGCGAACGCGTATAGAGACATTTTTTAATGATACCCCGTGTCGGTCTGCACTTTAATTCGGCGAAAGGCATCGATTACAGGCGAGATCCATCGGGTCCGCGATGAATTAAACGTTGTTCACTGTGAACGCAACTCACAGCTGAATAAGTATAGGGAGGGTGAAACGATGTTTCGCGCGATCCACCGCTAATTGCGACCATATACGCATACACGCGAACATGAGTCACGTTGTAATTCGTAAGTAGATGCAAGCCATCGATATTCGAAACACGTACTACGTATAACATTTTATTCTCTTTCTCCTGAGACTGCGTGCGTTGTTATTAACCGTGACGATACTCGGCAAACGATTTCCATTGAAAACGAAAGCTATAAATACGCGCGAAATTGCTGACATCTTTTTCTTTCTTTCTTCGCAATACAATCGAAATGATTACTAATTTTTTTCTCTGTAAAAATTGTTGCATCGTATCGATGGAAGTAATTAGATAATTATAACCAGAATCAGAAGCAATAAAGGAGACGAATATAAACTGAAAAGTAAATGTATGTAAATGTATTCGAATGTATTAAAACGACTTAAAGGAAACGATCTTAGATGTAATTGCAACATTGATGAAATTGTACTGATAAAACTAATTAGAAGATGGTACCTCCATATAGGATCCAGTTTCAAGATTTGTTACATTGTAATAACTTCGTATCTCTCTGTTCCATCTGTAATATAGCGGTTAATGACGACAGAAACATTACTTAATTATCTTCCTATATATTTATAGTTCCTCTTCGTTTACCATTTTTATCATTCGCAACTAAGTATTCATATTGGGACGTTCATGATTTAAAAACAATATAAATCAAATGTTTATCTCAATTAACCGTTCTTTGACTCGGAACGAGTCCATACTACGTTCCGTGGGCGTGGATAATATATGCGCCGATGCCACAAATGAATACTAAGTGAAGGCGCGCATACGGAGATCCGCACGCTAATTAAGATGGAAACGGCGCACACGTTTACTTGAAAATTCTTATAATTTAAAACCGTGGGTCGAAAGAAGTGTTTTAATTTTACCTCGTGCGTCGGGTTTGATGGAGGGTTATAAGAGGGCCGAGAGAGATGAGGCCGGCTGGGATCTAGAAACCGGACCGGAAGCCGCGGTGGCAAAAACGCACGTGCCGACGATCCGCGTAAAGTCAAGTAAAACGCATCGTTCTGCACAGTGACGTGGCTTGTTTCCCTTAAAGGAGCCAGTTAGCCGGTGTTGCCCGCCGAGGGCTTCTGTTATTTTCGAGGGGAGGGAATTCACGGGCATGAATATTAAACTCCTTTAATCCACCCCGCCGCCGAGAAAATCTTTCGACTTGAATATAAATACCCTTCTTTGTATGCGCGCACAGTTGTATCACAGCATAGCCTCCCGCGTGCGTCTTCGTTTGTAATAAAAGTTACGGCGGCCACAAAAAGTGTTTGCACATCGTTAAGCCGTTGTGCAATTTTCCAATGAACCCCCCGTTTTATCGCCTCATGCGAGGAATGGCTAATTACTATCATAGAAAATTATGCCCGGCATCTGGATAATGACTGGATGAAATATTTGAAGAAAAACGAAGGAGATTGATCGAGAATGCGGTATTGGCAAAAAGAGAGCTGCGTAAACGTCTACTGATTATCATCGATACCAATTTCTATCGGTATCATAAAAAATATAGAAAGTACAGTTACATTCTTTCGCGTAATCTGTTTTCTTAATCTATAGCCGCCTTTCCCTTCGCGTTTTCGTTTGCTCTACGTTCGCAGCTAGCTCCATTAACGCGCGTTCGATTGCAGCCGCGTTTCAGGGGAACGAACCGAAATTGAAGAGTCTGTCCCGGTCGACGGAGAGCCTCGTCGAACCGATGTTCTCGTCAACTTTCACCGAGTCCTCCGCCGCCGCCGCCCGGTTGCATGCGACGTCTGTTAAAAAAAACCGGGGAAAGGGAAAAGAATATTGAATGGATCGTAGCTCTTCTCCTTCCGTACAAGTGTCTCACCGGGAATACGAAACCAGATAACACGCGATGTGAACATAGCATAATCCCCGAAGCGTTACGACCCGAGCTAACTGGGCTAACAGTTCCCAGGCCGCAGAGGAACGATTCCCCATCGCGAAACAGTATATGCACCCGGAGGAGCGTGTATTGCAACTGCAACTGGTCGGTTATCGTGGCGTACGTGTGGTAACACTCGGTCAGCTAAAGATACGACGAATAGTTTTTCTCTCGCGAGACCCGTTCCTCGAATCTTTCGACTGTGACTACGGGTAAAAAGAGTAGCCCGATCCTTATTCCAGCTTATCTACTCCCGTGGGACAATTGTCCGTTCGGAGGATATCGTTCTGCCACTCGAACTCGAGGAGTTGAGTAAACAGGAAGAGTTAGTCAAAGGAAAAATCGACTTCTCGTTGCTTGTAAAACCGACGAGAGCAAAGCGACTGCGGAATTTTCGATGTACATATACACACGACGCGTTCGCGGGTTATAATCCACTTCCGTCGATATTACCGTAGGCACGATATTAAACGCTAAATTAGAAAGTTCATGCGCGCGAGTGCAAGATGGAAGCCACGTGCAGAAATGTTTATTTAAGCCGCTTATTAAAACACGGACTCGTTCCACAGCCGATCTCGTTATTACAGTTGAATATTTTCAAACGCTGGAACTACCTGCGACTTTTTAACTTGCGCATACCAACAATTAGTGGGAGGCAAGCGCAATATCTTTCAATTAAGACTTCTCAGATAATTCCTCTTAACTAGAATTCCGCGCGTATAGCAGGAACTTAACGTTAATTTCAATTAAACCGTACGCGGAAAATTCTCCTCTTCGGTTGAAATCCCCGAAACGATCGTCTGATAGTGGGAGAGGGTTTTCACTTCGTAGCGCGACGGCAAAACCGAGATTTTAGAGTCCGCTCGATACGGCACGCAGCAAACGGACGCTTCAACGTTCCATTAACCTCGAGGCATTATAATCCTCTTATAAGCTTTTCGCGATTCTGTTGCAACTTTCTCTGGGCGTGCTAATGCGCCGCGTTTGACCTCTACTATCCGCAAGAAGTCTCTCCTCCTCGAGATACCGCGCGCGTCCGAACGATAGCTCTGATCCTGATTAACAGGGCAAAAAGTAACTGCGGACCCGCGCTGCGAATGAGGAAACTGGCTGCACGACGAATACGTTTAACAAAAGAAGGCTAAAATACATAATAATCCCCGGACGGTATCTTAGATCGTAAAACTAATGCCCGCGCGCAACTCACTTTACTGGTTTAATCTCATTACACGACGATGCTCGCTGTAAGATAATTTCTGCAAACTCCTATATACGTATAATTTGTTCAGCCATCAGAAAGCCCGGTAACTCGTCCCCGTTTATTTTCCTCGCCGGTTCAACGCGACTGAAATTCTTCTACCGTCGAGTAATAACACGTTTCGTTAGCGCGAAAAAGAACGTACTCGATTTAGCGTAACGCGCACCGAATCGTCGTATTCGTTACGAGGCTTCGAATTCGAATCAGTTCGCGTTTAACGCGATCGCGTCACGTGCGACGCGTTTGCGAACGGTGGTTGAATTTTACAACGCACGTATGACCTTCCCTTCCACACGTGCCCACTTTTTATCGCCCCGTTGAATTGTCAGCATACTTTACGTCTCCCACTCGTGTTCGTAACTATTCCTTCAAGCAAAGTCGATCGTTCAGTTTTATGCTCGCGTCTTTATAATACAATAAGATGAATGAATGATTTGGCATATGAATTGTCAAAATACACGGTTCTAATTCGGAAGATGAATATTATCAGAATAAACAATATCTGTGAAAGCCTTAAATCCACAATATGATGAAGTTACAGTGACTCCCATTAATATCCGGATACACTTAAAAACAGAATAAGTTCTTTGAAATGGAGCCAACTAACTTAATTTTTTATGGGTTTTTAAAAGGCTTAGTTTACTATGTAATGTGTAACAAACAGTTAAGGGAGTACCCTCGGTAGTAGAGTTATAAATGAGAATCGTTTGATATTTTGGTAACAGCTAAATTGAAGTGCACTGAAACTCTGATTCAAATTTCATAACCCTTTAGGAAAATATCTTTATATACTGCAAGAAGTGGAGATGCACTTTTTACAGTATATAACAAAATTGTTCTGAAGTGTTACAAAATTTGAACCAGAGATTCTGTGCACTTCAATTTACCTATCATCAAAATATCAAACTATTCTCATTTATAATTCTACTACCGAAGGTACTCCCTTAAAATAAATTACTATTCGCCGAAATCTCGAAGAAAAAAGAAAAGATCATGATGTTGTAAGATAAAGAACAACTTCGATAACTCAACAACATTTATTCGCGTCCTTTCTCAGTCAGTTGCAGTTAACGAATGAATCGCTATTCGCCTCCTCTTCGCAACGCTAGTAACTAAACTATTTTATTTTACATAGTAACGATCTATTATACATAGTAACGATAGATGACATATCGATATACATCGATATTCCTACAATGTTTAACTTTTTTGTTCGAGGCTCTAGCAAAAATTTCAAACATCCCGCTTGTAGATCTAAATCTGTTATATGAATGTGGAAAGTTTCATAAAAATCCATGAAACCATCAGAGTTAGACATATCGAAATATGTACAAATTCTTCAATTTATCTGAGTCGTAGATTGGAAGTCCTGGAGAACTGCGATTTTTTTCAATTTCTATTCGCTTCTAGCGCCTAGCAATATTAATCGATTTTTATGAAACTTTGTACATGCACATAACTTACTTAGATCTGCAAACGAGACACTTCCAATTTTTATTCCAGATCCTAATAAAAAAGTTAAAAACCATGTCCTTTACTATTTTCCTCGCGATTTCAATGAATACCAAGTTTTTTTAAATTTATTATTAGATATTCTATAGTAAATTAAGCTGTCTAAAATTCCACAGAAGATAAAGTTCTTTGATCCAATACTAACAATTTTATACCGTTTCGAAATGTGTCCGAACATTAATAGAAGTCACTGTATATGAATTTCGAAAATCGTACGTCATTAAGTATTGCCTTTTTTCTCGTGCGGTTAATCTTGATATAAAAACAAAAGTGGGAAGCAAGATAAAGTAGCGGTGAGGGTTGGCCTTTTCAGAATTCGTCCGGAAAGATAAATTGCAAGTGGGCACAAAGCAGCCCCCCCCCCCCGTTTCAGACCGAGGCAAGTACAGTAGGGGCAAATCGTGGGCGTNAGAAGTCACTGTATATGAATTTCGAAAATCGTACGTCATTAAGTATTGCCTTTTTTCTCGTGCGGTTAATCTTGATATAAAAACAAAAGTGGGAAGCAAGATAAAGTAGCGGTGAGGGTTGGCCTTTTCAGAATTCGTCCGGAAAGATAAATTGCAGGTGGGCACAAAGCAGCCCCCCCGTTTCAGACCGAGGCAAGTACAGTAGGGGCAAATCGTGGGCGTGTGTATTTACATGGAACGCGTGATGACCATCTTATAGTTGCCCCCGACGTGATGTAATAAACAAAACGACGAGCGGTGGACGAAGAGGAAGGAGAAAGGTTTGGGTGAACGCGCGATGATCTTCGGCCCTGGGGGCCGCGCCGCGATGCGACGCGCTCGTTCGAACAATTTATGTATGCGAATCTTTTTTTCGTTGGCGTGCGAATCGTGAGTGAAAATGCTGCTTGCATGCAGATGCAGTCGTGCGGTTACGAGCGCCGTGTAGGCATTTACGATATGGGAACGACGGAAAGGGGGCACCGTGGAAATAATTAAAATTGCTAGAGCGCTCAGGTTAATGGATTCATCCAGTTTAAAACCCGTACGAAGCAACACCGACTATTAAAAGAAGAATAACCAGTGAGACGTTAACATTTGCACACTGCTATCATGCTATAATCTGTGTTACACGTGTTTTCGCTCGCCGTTTATCTACAAATTTGTATACATGATATTATTGGATGTTTTACTACGTTTCGGATCCTCGAAAAAAGGGTCTGCACCAGTGAACACGGCTTGAGCGCAATATCGGGTTAAAACGTTTAAGTGAGCCACGGAACTATAAATCTCCGTCCTGCGGGGGAGTTAAGGACATTTACAACAGGACCCGATGTCCAACGCGCCCTAAGCGAGTGAAACGGTTTACCACAAAATTCCAGCGACAGTTTTATACGTTCTCGGCTTTCCCTCGCCCCATGTGGTGGCGAACGTTTCGATCTACAGACCGTCAAGGGAAATGTAGAGCCTATGCAAGTCCTTTTAAGTCCTTTAGCTTCCTAGTAATCTAGTAGTATATCTGCTTAGTTGAGTTCTCAACGATTCACTATTTACTAAGAAAATTACTTGACTGCGACTTGAGTACAGAATAACAAACGTGTTGCAAAATAATAATTGATAAATTGTTTTAATTTTGGATTTAAGGCTTTCACGGTTATTGTTTATTCTGATAGCATTCATCTTCCGGATTGAAACCGTGTATTTTGACAATTCATATGCCATTTGGTATGTTTTGATGTGGCACATGAATTGTTTTAATTTTATTCACGACTCGTATGTGCTTGTTACTATTTCNTATGTTTTGATGTGGCATATGAATTGTTTTAATTTTATTCACGACTCGTATGTGCTTGTTACTATTTCTGTAGGAATCGAAAGCAATTAAGAGAGGAATCGACGCAGACGCGGGCTGGCACTCTTCGTGGGTCGAAGATGGAAATAATAGAGTAGCAGTAATTTGAAAAAGTGGACGAAAGGTCGTTTCTCGGAGAAGAAGTTGGAGTGGCAAGGAGAATGCACTCTATGGCAGGGTTACAAGTGGTAGCAAAGAGGTTTCGAGTGTACGCGGATAATTGAATAGGTTGTTCTAAGCGAGAGTTCTTCGTTCCAGCCCATTTTCGGAGCCACCGGTACCATCGACAAATTTATTTGTAGGAACCACCATTAAGTATTAAGCTGGTTCTCGGACAAACTTCTCAAGAGTTAAGGCGGAGGATTAATTTCTAATGCGGTTCTAATCTAAAAGAACTAAAACACGAGACAGAATTTTTACGATCGCGTTGCCTTGAACCGGGCCGTTAGATAATGGGTTTAAACTTATCGTTCAACGGGGAACCAAACCGATCAGTGCACTGAGAAACGAAAATATTTGAGTAGATAAAAAAATAGAACCATCTGCGAGCGGAGGGGCGTACCGCCGGTTTTCAGATTGATTATCGGTGGGTGCACCAGAAAATAGGGTGTGGATGTTTTCTTAGGGCAACTACCTGCCGCTGATATATCGGGTTTTCATGCGGGACAAAAATTTGAGAAGGGTCCATCGCCGACTACCAGGCTACGTTACGTCTAAGGGCTATAGCCGATGATTTACCGCGTTCGTATCGGCCAAGGGGGGCGACCAAACAACAATCCTACGAACTACGAAGTTTTTGAAACGAAAGTCACGTTTCAAAGAAGACGCCGTGACGTGAATTCCAAATACGGTGCCAGGTTTATGTCGCAACACACTCAACAGATGTTTTAGGAAAATCTGCTTCCTTACTGTTTCATTCCCCCGTTTAGGGTTCCTCAAAATATTACATATCCCGCTTTCTAATGCAAATATTTACTGTTTGTAAATTGCAACTACAAATTGTTTGCGTAATAAAAAAATCCGAACTCTCGGATTTCACTTTAAAAGGAGAAGGGAATAGAGAATGGTCACTTTTTATGTGTACCACATAAAATATTTCTTTCAATGGGCACATTGTTCTAGTAGAGCGTACGGAATCTGTTATTCATATTCTTTCGGTTTGCCTCGGACGTATATTATTCATCGAAGAGAAAGCAAATTATAGTACGCCGCAATAAAAACTGGATTGCACTCACAAAGGAAATATCTTTGCGCAAGTAGTTATTTGACTGAACTAAAAAACGTTTAACTGTCAGTAAAGAATTTTAATATCTGCATATCGTGGCAGCTGTATACGAACTTTTCCTTAACTTTTAAATCGTAAAATCGGATCGACGTCGTTGAGCCGAAAAAGGGCACGATCCGAAGGAGAACCGAGTTTAAAGAGGATACTGGAGAGAGAGTTGGGGAGTACATACATAATTATTCAATCGGGACCACGAGTGGCATTGTCGACGACCTACGCTTTATTACGCATCGTCTTTTCTAATGGTTCAATAGTATGCGCTTGCTCTCGGCTTTAATTTCGTTTGACGGCTCCACCCGTGACGTCTTATCATCGAATTTATTATTTGAGTGGCCTACCCACCTACCCGCACCAGTTTAATGCAGTGACATAAGGCGAAAATAAATCACGTAGAACCGTCGTCTTGACGATCGAGAGTGGCCGCGTTCGAATTTATTCATTTCCGTTTCCTTCTCGCCACTCGGATCGTGTGGCTCGCGTTTCCTTGCAACAAAAATATCGAACAATCTGAATGGAGCTAAATTAGCCAGGGCATTCCTCAAATTAAACTACATTCAGTAAACTATTGTTTTAAAATATATTATATATATCGTGTTTATTACAGTATATATAAAAATTTATTTCCCAATTTTTTATCTCTGGTATAATTCAATTAGCACGTTGAAATGATACTAAACGATGTTTTATTAAGACCGGATTACCAATATTAAATATCACCTCCTATCGTATAGTTTAAATTAATGAACGATCCTCAATTAATCAAACTTAATAAATCAACTTTAAGCAGTGAAACATTTTTCTGCTTTTTCGAGCGCGTTATGCGATTCATTCCGTAAATGTATGTTACAAATCACTATACCGTGAATCCGGCCGCTTTCACCGCGTTAGATTAAGATCGCAATTAAAATAATTTGCAATGATCGGCGTCCGTTTTTTTTGCCGCGACGGCATTAATAACCGTAGGTAGGTAGGTACCGTTGATGCCTGAAAAGATCAGCGATCGTGCAACTCCGACGTCCTCAAGCTCGGGTGCCCGTCGCGTAATTCATCAAACAGCTCTCTTATAATTAGAAACGTCGGTGATGCACGCTGACGCGTGAAAGGTGCGAAGAAAGATCGATGAACCCAATCGAATGGATCTAACAATTTGCGCGCAGTATGCTTAAGTGGCATCGTGACTTGAATAGGTCTACTTAGATCGTATCTAACGATAAGTAGCCCCGTCGATTTTTTCCAAGTCATTACACACATTTTCAACAGTATCAATCTCTGAATTAGGTAAATACAATAGAAAAATACGTTTACGATCGTCCACGTTCTAAGCGTTATTCCCTGAAATTAAGTTTTCACGTTGGCGCGCGGGTAACAAAATTCTCGTTCACGTTACCTGGAGTGACGGGCAGCTTTGATGCCTGTACTTCCTCGTCGCCAGTTCCCACCAAGGTATGACGTTCTCCGCGCTCCTCGGTTTAACCGGATCGCTGACTGCGTGCTCGTAAAGCGGCTCCAAGATCGGTACGTTACCGGACAGCCGTCTGAGAGGATCGTTACAACTCTGATCCTTCGCGAGATTACCCCTTCTAGGCAAAGTGGCGAAACCGCTCGGCCAATTATCGTCGCTCCCTTTGTCCTCCGGTTCTTCCGATTCCAGGGAATTGTGTCTAGTCCTGCCGTACGACGACCTCGGGAACTGATCCTGCCGCTGGAAGTTGCGGCCGCCGGCTCTCTCCAACTGAGCTTGCAATATGACATCCGTGGCGTCCATCAAGTAAAGGGGAGGAAACGTCCTGCCGGTCCCGTTTACGAAACGCTCGAAACTCCGCCGGCCGTCGAACAGTTCGTCGTTCTTCCGGTCGCTGACGTCGATGTTGCTGGCGCAGGGCCTGTTCAAGGACGACGATCTGACGCGGACGGGTCGCTCGCCGTCGAGGACGTCTTCGCTCGATTTGTGAAGAGGTCTCGAGGAGGAGACCCTCGATCTCCGAGAGGGCAAAGTATCGTACCTCCTCTCCAGGCAATTATTCCCGTACGAGTTCGATTGCGAATCGGCGCCGCACTTGTCGATCACGCTGTTCGCTCGATGAACGCCGCCGTCGTACTTGGCCGCCGTCAAAACCCGGTCCTTCTTCAAGCAGGATCTGTCCGCTGAGTCGACTCTAGAGCGATTCTTGCGAATCGCGCTGGTGACTGGCAATCGATCTACCGATCGGACGATCGACGGTCTGTCGTCGTCGGTCGACGACATCTCGTCCTTGGACTCGGGTTCGTCGGATCCCTCGGTGCTCGCTGGATCCTGCTTGAAATTAATCAAACTCTTCACACCGTTTGTCTGAAGACCAGACCTCGCTTCGCCGTTCCGGTAGATATCGCTCGATACCGATTCGCTGATCGCGTACAACGATTCGCTGGATTTGGTGGAGGAAGTCGTCGTGGATCCCGTCGAGTGCCTGGAGGTATTGTCGATGGACGACGACCTCGGTTGCAATTTAGGTGGCAGCTTCCCAAAGGAATTCGGCCGGGCTTTGAAAACTTGGACACCGTCTTCGGACTTGTCGTCGGTCTGCTTCTCCGTTTTCTCGTTCTCGAAGTTCTCACCGAAATCGGAGGATATGGGCGGCATCGGCGCCATGTCTCGGTTCCTCGTGTAGCCGTAAAGATTGCACGACCGATCGGGCAGCAGCTCTCCTTTAGCGATCTTATTGATCACCCCGTAAGCGGAGTTCTTGGAGCTCGACGACGATTTCAGTTCCTCGTAACTTTTGTCGATCTCCGCGATATTCCTGTTAATGTCCTCGATATACTTCGCCGTGGTGCGATACAGATCACCGCTGGGGACGTAATTCCCGTCGACGATCGCGATCCGGAGATCGCGCCGATTCGACTTCGCGAGAATATTCGGAACCGCGTAAATCGGTTGCCTGTCTTTGGTGCCATTAACCTTTTTACTACCAACGATCGGACTCTTCCTGAACTTCGTTTCGCATTTGCCAATTTCGAGCCTCCTCCCGTCGTCCCTGTCGCGATCCGAAGCACCGACGAAGTTCTCGAGCCTCTCGAACGTATTCATATCGGCGATATCGGTT
This sequence comes from Ceratina japonica, assembly GCA_019453355.1. Taxonomy (NCBI): domain Eukaryota; kingdom Metazoa; phylum Arthropoda; class Insecta; order Hymenoptera; family Apidae; genus Ceratina; species Ceratina japonica. The sequence continues at coordinate 241,718 of SMSR01015668.1, read as the reverse complement.
TGGAAAGGATCGGCGCGTTTCGAATTGCCGTGGAACTCGTTCCCCTTGAACGCGTTCCTTTTCGATCGAAAAGAGCGCAGAGTGTCCCGGCAATTTTCCACGGGCACCGTGTCGTAAACGCGATCCTCCGCGGCTCCGCCGTTCTGCGCGGCGAAATCCTGTCTCCTCTCGCACGAGCCATTCCTAACTGCGAACGTGTTCAGCTGTCCTTGACCGTTCACTCGCGCATCATCGTTGTTGCTCTGCGCGTGACCGCGTCCTTGTTCGACCTTGCTGAACGTGTTCAAGGTCACCGGTTTCCGTTCCTCCACCGGGCCCGCCTTCTTCAAGCCCCGCAGCGTACCATAATTCTCGATCAGATAGCACTCGTTGCCGAAATCGGACCACCTCGGCACTTGTTGCAAATCGTTCGCGGCGAGTGGAAAGTTCGAGAGCTGCGGCAGCGCGTACGGGCCCCCGGCTTCCTTCAGGAGCTCCTCGGAGTCGGATCTGTAGACGGCACGAGGCCTGCTGCGACCCCTCGACCTTATGGTCGCGTACCCGTCGTGAACCCGACGCGAACACACGTTCAGATCCATCGAGCGAGGCTTACCACGGAGTCTTCGTCATGCTCTTGGCTTCGCTCGATCCTCCTATGATTCTTTACTCATTTTCCACACCGTCCAAGCTCGTCTTCTTTTCAGTAAAATTTCACTATTTTCAAAATGTTCTAAAATGAGTATCTTCTCATTTCAGATTACACTTCTCTTCTTTGCGCTTCTCTTCTTTTTAGTAAAATTCCACAATTTTTAAAATGTTTTAAAATGAATATCTTCTCATTTCAAATTGCATTTATCTTCTTTGCGCTTCTCTTCTTTTTAGTAAAATTCCACAATTTTTGAAATGTTTTAAAATGAGTATCTTCTCATTTCAGATTGCACTTCTCTTCTTTGCGCTTCTCTTCTTTTCAGTAAAATTTCACAATTTTCAAAGTGTTTTAAAATGAGTATCTTCACATTTCAGATTGCGCTTCTCTTCTTTTCAGTAAAATTTCACAATTTTCAAAATGTTTTTAAATGAGTGTCTTCTCATTTCAGATTGCACTTAATTTTTCGAATGCGATGCGTTTTCTTGATAAAACAAGAATTATCTAATATCACATAAATGTCTTTCCGTTTTTTCACTTCTCACTAAGATATCAAGTGCAGTGACACAATTCTATGGGAACAATCAGTTGGTTGTTAGGGATACGAAGTCGTTCGTTTGGATTCGCGAATAAAGAATACTCTCATGACACTTTTACTTGAAAGACGAGGTAGCGGAAGACACTGATAAGGAAATTTCTGGTTTAGCGACCCGCAAGCGGGAAGAAAGAAGTCTTACGAGTTTTATGATGCAAAAATAGGTTTAATCTCTCCTTAGCCTAGTTACCACTTGAGAAAATCTGTACCTTCGTGAGGCGTTGTTATTAAGAGCAAGTATAACGAGGGAAAATGCTAAAAATAAGATTACTTCCGCCATCGCATAAAAAATGGTTAATTACGTTAGCGTAATAGAATTACTGTCTTCAAAAATAACGCGGAAGAGCTCTCGTAATATTCCGGCCTATTATTGTCTTAATAGAAATATTTTATATTCAATAGGTCTGCGCATTCTCTTTCATTATTGTCGGTTAGCTATATTTATAGCAGCGATACGGTTCAACTAAAGTTGAACGAGTTGGAATACTATTGCGACGATGCTGTCGCGAGACTTCTATTCATCGTTTAATGAACAAATAAAAATGTGTCCCACAAGCCGCTTTACGTAACAAAGACGAGAGGTACGGTTGCGAAATTCAAGAGTAATAGTAGACGCGTATATATGCGCTACCGTCGTAATGAGAGAATTATCAGTACCGTACAGTATTTACAGTGGCATAGTTTCAAGAGGATCACGTATACACAGGAAGATTGTAAAGCAGCTGTCGTAACAGTATCACTGATAATGAAATTGTGTCTTGTACATGACGTAATGAACCAATTATACGTGTACGTACTTCAAGGAAATTCTAATCGAATCGAATTACTTCGCTAATTATTTTCTAATGGACGTTTAATTTAATCGAATAACGAGAGCGTTTTAGTGCGATTTTAATGGCTATAAATTGCCAACGGATGACACGCGTCTTCAGATTGATATTATTTAATTCCCGGTGTGGTGATCGCAGCAAGTTTTTTGTCGAATGTAGTCATCGATAAATGTAAGTGCATGTACATATTTATGGGGACTGCGGCAAGAGAGTTAAGAGTTCACGAGGTACACGTTCCAGTTGTAGACAGCAACAACGATAGCCGCTGACCTAGATCAACTAAGAGGAGGCTTTATGCTACTAACTAATCATTAATCTAGCGGCATCAGAAAGCGATTTCTGTTGTGGCGACTAAATAGACGCGAGCCTTCCAGACGAAACAGTTAGAAACGGAATAAATTAGAAACTGTTGGTGACCAGTGAACTTGATTGCCCTTTGCTTTTAATACCGCTTATTCAGAGCAGAATCGCACGATGCGTGCATTTCATGCATTTGAACGGAGTTCCCTGAAATGCGATCATTGCATGACTATAAAAAGAAATGGATCACAATTAAAACACACGATTTCGTCTATTATTATCAAGGAGAAATTTAGATATGATTATTAATTATTCATAGATCGCGATCAGTCTTGTTACTTCTGCTCCAGCGTGAAATAATCCTGGAAATGAAACGCTTTGTTGTCACGCAAAACGATCAACCAGCTGGTGGACTTTCATTTCATCGTTGAAGAGATCCGTGTAATAATAATCGTGGCCGTCAAATGAAAAATTGTTCCCGTTTAATGACGCACCTGTTTCGCTAATTTCCATACCAGCCTCGATAATTCTTATGAAATCTTCCCGATTTATCTTCGATCCGATTATCTCTTAAAAAAATGCTTTTAATGGGACGATACCGGGATGAAAATAAGACAAGATTTAACAAGTGTTTTGTGCACAATCTTCGTTACAAATTGGAGCGCGTTTTAATGAAAAGAGCCCGCCGGTAAGATTGAAAATGATGGCCTGAAAACCACATGGAGGCCAGTGGCCACTCTTGTGCCGAGCACATTTTGCAACTTTAATGCGACTGGTTGGTGGCTGGAGAGAACGAGCAACAGTTGAATTATTTAAGAGGATGGAAATGAATTCTTGACGCGTGTTGACTTGAATTGAGACGACTCCTGATTGCGGCGAGCTACGTCATAACACGATTCGCCAGTATAATTCGACGTACTTTTTACCATCTTTCGCCGCGAGTTCGCTAATGCTAAGCACTTCACGTAACAATTATCGTACCTGACATTTGTCATCCAATCAACTTTTTCTCCGTCCTTTCCTCAAGAATTAATTCGGCTCTGTATTACTTTGCGCAGACAAGATTTTTGCGCGTTGACTTAATGGATTTTCTANCACTTCACGTAACAATTATCGTACCTGACATTTGTCATCCAATCAACTTTTTCTCCGTCCTTTCCTCAAGAATTAATTCGACTCTGTATTACTTTGCGCAGACAAGATTTTTGCGCGTTGACTTAATGGATTTTCTAATTGATGTAGACTTATTCTACTTGGAACCGCGGCTTGTTCCACGTCCAGGGCTATTGATTAACCATGACACTTGGCTAACTATGACACATGTCCTTTCGTAGGACACGTGTCACGGACGTTATTAATTCCTCTACTTACTCGATAAAGATATTGTCACCGTGTCTACAGCTATTAAGCGTAACTTATGCGCACTGTACAATTTATGTTCACTATAAATTTGTATCGATCAGTGTTCCCGATAAACCAGTTTGGCCGCATTAGCAGCGTCACTTCTGCAAAACTGTTTCTGTAACTGGGTGGACTTGCTACAAGTTGCCGTATTAAAGCTTTCCCGTTAGATTACGGCTCGCCAATTTCTATTTCACAAATCCGAGATTTAATCAACGTCACGACGGATTCGTTGCATGTAATTACACGTTCGAGAGTCCCGAGGAAAAACGAAAAGTTCTTCCCTCCCGATGGAAACAAAAATGACTGCACACGTTCGAAAAAATCTTGCGTAGAAAAAAGATGGGACACAAGTTCATTCGGCGAGCGTGGACGGGCATACATGCCATGCAGGTGCATTCTGTTTGCAGGAAGAGGCTCATAAATATTAATATTTCGAAGACGTCGATACGTCACGTTCCCCGTATCGTTAGGGCGTTTTCTTCTCTCTTTTAAACAGTTTCAATTCAACCGGTCATATTCAAATTTCCCTTTGACAAATGTGGAGCTTTCACGAAGAGGGAGACTACTAGAATAATAATGAACGATATCAATCAACCTTGTCCCGTTAGAATATTTTGATACATATTTCTTAGCAGACTCTTTTTATGAGGAGTATTAGTTTTTTTCTATATTCGTTATTTTCAAAGGACGATTTAATCACACGTCTCGACCTTGGTGGAACGACTTTTAGAATTAATTGACACGAGAGCGCACGAGTGTTACGCGTTGCACATCTAATTGCGTAATCGTTCGTTAATGTTCCAAGGAGCAACAGAAGGTACTTGGGAATTCAGCAAACTTGAGCAAAATACTCGGCACCCCGACAGAATCTCTAACTAAATAAATTATTCCAACATCTTCCATGCTAATCCCTCCGCGTCTTTCAAACGTGTCGGGATTACCGATCGCTTCGCGGATCGGAGTAAAAATTCAGGTCTTAACTACGTCGATCCAATTCATATATTACATCGAATGTTTTTTAATGAATTTATAATGATACTGCGTCAGGAAATGAATTCTAAAACGAGGTTGCGGATATGAATAGTTCGTTCTAGCAATTTTGTTATTAATACCATTACAACGTTTGCTGATCTCCGATCGTCTATAAAAATTGTCTTTGATATTTTTCATCGTGCTTCGGATTCTTGGCGCGTGTTGCAGCTGCCCTGGAATGCTTCCTCGAGTTAATAACGAGTCTCAACGAGCGAGGAGATAAAAAGCGTGGATCGTGCGCCCTGCTCGTACTCGGGTACGCACGATAAATTATCTTATCGGCGTGGACAACGACGCGTTGTAGGTAAAAAAAGAAAAAGGGAACGCGATCAAGGAAACGCGTAGTAGCACGCGCGCGACGAAAGGGACGTGCGCCGGTTAATTGTAATTAAAATCGCAATGCCGGAAGCAGTTTGTGACGAGGACACACCCTGCATGTTGCTTCCGTCGTACGAGAACTAAATAATCGTTTCGTTTTTCGTGGAAGCTGAACGGACGCACCTGTACCTGCGAAACACCTGACTTCACGAAATTGGTAACGATGGTCAATGAGCACACCTTTTAAAACGCGTGGCTCTCACTTTTTATAAAAACTCGAATATTAATGTGCATAAAAAGAACAGCCCGAGTCGAAAAAATAATTATGGTTTTGAACCTATTTATCCTACAGAAGGATATGGAGGTCGAAATCATATCTTGAGCAGAGGAATATAAGTTTATCAAATATAATTTAGTCCCTCAAGTCCTACTTCAAGAGTTTAGGAAAAGATCCTGTAGGTTTATACTAGTATTTATCAAACCTAACATTCAAAAGTCCATTGACTGGCAACACTTGAGGACATGTGCACTGAGAGGACCCCATCATACCTACGTTTTTGTGGCTCATATTGTAGATCAAGAATCTCTTTTACGTTCACCCAATTAATGGCGAAATTATTAGTATTTTTCTTTAACAATTTTTGTATAAAATTTATTTGCTGTATAAAAAAAATTCTATTGTATAAATTAAATTCTTTTAAGGCCTTTCTTAAAATTTATAATAGGAAGTATAAGAATAAACAGAATAATTCATTCCAGATGCATATCAAATTCAAATGCACATAGTTTGTAAAATAATTTTATATAACACTATAAATATTTCAGAAGATCCTAAAAAAATCTTATATACCCTTAAATAGGCTTCCAGGTTAACATCTCTTACTTGGAGAACTAAATTCTAACTACTTTCGTGAACGAACTGAAGGTTTTTAAGGCCTAAAATATAATATATATAAATATAATAATAGATATAAATTTTTTTTAGGTACTCATAGGTTCTGATTAGAGTTATATCAAATATTAAGTTCTGAGATAACTCTACTAGTTCTACTTTTCAGATCTAATAGACCTAAACTGGGGTACATTTAGGTTTAGAAGATTCAAATTATAGTTAAATTTTCGACTCGGGAGAGTTGTTTGAACTTTGAATCAAAATAGCGTTTCGTCTAGAATTTATATTAGACGAGTCGTGGAGAGTATCGCGGAGCGGGCAACATTGATTCGTCTCGGGGTANGAGTTATTTGAACTTTGAATCAAAATAGTATTTCGTCTAGAATTTATATTAGATGAGTCGTGGAGAGTATCGCGGAGCGGGCAACATTGATTCGTCTCGGGGTATGCGGGAATCCACGTGAAACGAAATCCGGAGGAAAGAACTCGACTCCTGTTTCTTTCTCGCCTCTTTTCTCCGTCCCATCGCCTACCACTTTTTCTCACGATAATAGCGACAGCCTACAGGTAAGACTGACCTACGGGCTTCATCGAGTGTGTGCACGCATTAACATTTTTCTAGTCGACAACCACGGCTTGGCTCCAGATATTTTCAAGTAACTAATATGCAGGTTGTAATTACATATTCACTATTGAAATAGTGTATATAATTTACATAATGTGTACGTAATTTTCTGTCAGATGGATTTTGTATTTAATTTCTTATTTCTTAGTATTACTTGATACGATCGTTCAATTACGTCCTTTTGTTGAAAAATGCTAGTCTACAAGAGAACAAGGAAGATCACGAGCAGCTTTCCCATGTTTTGATCGATCTCCGCATGAATTTCGTTAATCGGCAACCGNTATATTCGCTATTGAAATAGTGTATATAATTTACATAATGTGTACGTAATTTTCTGTCAGATGGATTTTGTATTTAATTTCTTATTTCTTAGTATTACTTGATACGATCGTTCAATTACGTCCTTTTGTTGAAAAATGCTAGTCTACAAGAGAACAAGGAAGATCACGAGCAGCTTTCCCATGTTTTGATCGATCTCCGCATGAATTTCGTTAATCGGCAACCGGGGTCAACAGCTCTCCTTTGTAATCGCTCACGACTTCATTAAGATGTTACCCGATAACGATGAGCAAAGAATGTGAAAAATGTATCTACTTCGTCTTTTTCTAATTTCTTAGCTATTCCATGCTTGGAGGTTTTCAATAATAACACACGGGGCAAGCGAGAAGTTCAATTCTCTATTAAACTAGGAGATCAAACTGTCTAATAGAATGTGAAGGTTGATTATAGTGATAAACGAGAATAGTAAATCAAACCTAATTGGGTTTCGAGATGCTATATAATTTTCTAGATAATCCTTGACATGTTATTAGTAGCAAGATTAGTGTTTAATTATCCCCTAAATTTCGACTTCCGTAGAATTCACATAAATTGTATCAGTCAGTATAAATTATTTGAGAAATATCTATAAAGCTCCCTCAGTTCTATGTTACAAGAACAATCACGAATTATTATAGAATTTAATAAGAACAAAAGTTTGCTGAAACAATAGTACAGTTTCCAGGAATTATAAGCGATCAAGAATTTTATCGACAATCGTGGTCGCAGGTGTGGTTTCTATTAGGAACTCGGCGCGTATCGTGACGTACGAATCTCATAACGTAATCCAATCAAAGGAATTTTACAAGGTTCGTCAGATTTATGGCACGCGAAAAGAACGTCATCGACGATTAAAAAAACAAAATGCACCTCGGGAAAATATGTATTCGCGCAATAATAATCAGAGGTTGACCGGTGGTTTATTCTTTCAGCAGGCTACCGACGCGCTCAACAATGCATGTATTTACATAATTAAAACGTATTATTATGTAGATTGGATAACATTAACGTTGTCGTTACTGCGTCTCGAGCAGGACGGCTCTTGTTAAAATTCTTCGAGCGACGGTGACGCTTCTCGGAAACGTTACACGATTTTTGATATAACAAAATTACGCTGCAAGAGTTGCAGAATAATTGCACGAGGAGAAATCGTACCATTGGCATTTTTACTGAGAAGAGGACAAAAGAATTTTATCAAAGGTTTCGTAACCTTTTTTTTAACGGTGCTCGATAATTGAAATTCCATATGTGCATTTTGTCGGGCACGGAGACAAAAAGCTAAGAAGCGGAGCGAGAGAGAGAGAGAGAGAGAGAGAAGGACGGTCCCAGCCGAAGGGAGGTCAAAAGAAATGGTTACAAAGACGAACGCGCACGGGGTTCGAGCCGGCTAGTTAATGCCGGGCATTAAAACGAGAGACAAAAGGCAAAACAACGGCACGACTTTTAATAAGCTCGGGTACGGGATTGGTCGGCCAGTTGGCTTCAATCAAGTCCCGGGATCTTCTTCTCTCTGCCTTCTCGTGGCCTTTGCCCATTCCTCGCATGTGCGCGACCAAGTCGACGAATTAAACCTACGGACGACGACGACGACGACGACGACGACGACGACTCTGGGGGACGGTGAAGTATTATTATTATTGTCACACTTATTCTTGTACCGATGCCGTACGCCGTCAACGTTGACAATGCCAAAAGACAGAGTCCCCCCCTTATTTGAATCCCGGCGAAATTTATCTTATGCAAATTTTCATTTATTTTGCACGCCCTTGCATCTCGCAACGCGACGACCGACGGAGAGGACCGAAATGACATAAGTTATGACTCGGTGATTTCAATGAATTAAAATTACCTGACCAAATGATCACTTGTCTTCAGGTAAGATTTGTCCAAGATCAATTGACCAACTGTTGATTAATCAACAGGTAGAGACGTCGAGAGCTCGTTAAAACGTAATTTCGTCTCGCGTATGACTGATTGGCTAAATTGTTGGCACAGTTTTTAACGAGAAAACAAAATGTTCGTTAATGCGGTTGCATGTAAGTATCCGCGGCACGAGTCAATTAGCGCGTCATAAAAGTCGAATTAACTTGCGATTAACAGGTTGATCTACTTATACGAACGACTATTAGACCTTTTCCTGTTTCGAGGTATTAAATAAACAACTCCGCGATCGTCCGGACTCGTCGGTTCTCTTTAAGGATGTTCTGGAGGTATATAACAACGTTCAGAAATTCTTGAAACGTTAACAAAACATAGTTTTTACTATATGGAAGTAATTAT